>BGNK01002234.1:12342-70250 GCA_003297005.1 Symbiodinium sp. clade A Y106
CGAGCGACGATAGCGACGAACTTCGTTCTAGCCGAGATACCTTCGATATCTCGGAATAGTAGTAGGGATAGACGGCCTAGCACACACGGTCGTAACTCGTTCCTCGTCACGAGTGCAACCGCATGCCTTCCGGCTTGCAAGTTCTGAGCGGCCTCCTCCTCAATATAATTGGCACGATTCTGCAACTGGGCATGCTCCAGCCTCAGCTGTGCGACATGACTCATGGCATTGAGTTCCATAGTCGCTGGACGACCTCAGTATGTCTAGCGTTAGCCGTCTCAGCAAGTAGAGAGGCGTCAACACTGACATTAAGGCTCTGCTGGTGTTGATACACCTGACTGACCAAAGTAGGAGGTGGATTGTGCGATGGAACCACTGAAGGCGACGGGCCTATTACCGTGGGCAGGGGCTGAAATGACAGCGGCGTACGGGATGTAATGTTGGTGGTCTGTGGATCCAGTAATAGGGTAAAGATCTGATCCCGCATGAGTGCGAAGCGCCTGCTCAGTGAGAGCAACCTGACCCTCCCGGGCGGTGATGGTTGGAAGCTCTGCGCCCGGAACCGACCTGGAACGAGCGGACTCCGTACCGTCACCTATTGACTCGGGTATCGGTGCACCTGCAGGGTTTGGGCGAGCTGTGGTATCCATGGCATTAAAGTACGACTGTACAAAGCTACGGCTGATAACCTATTGTTAGCAGCAGAAAGCACGGACTTCTTGCATACTTGAGCCAACGACGGTAGCGTAGGTAAAGACTGTGACATACGTACAAAGGAAGTAAAAACACGAACTTTCCCAAGCCCGAAACCGCAATATGAGAGGAGGCCCCGAACCCAAAGCCTTCAACTCAAAAGGAGATGGCGTCTGCCAGCCCGACAAGCAGATGAATGGTAGAAACATGAACAGATGAGCTCAGATGATGGAAGGTCGGCAAGGGAGAGGAGTGCCTCAAGCCCGAAACCCGAAAAAAAGGCAGACAGGTAGACTGCTCAACCACAATATGCAAGCAGGGGATAACCAAAACCCAAATTCAAAAGGAGATGGGGGCTGCGAGCTTAAACCTTAAAACATAGAGGTAGAAACCTGACCAGATGAGCTCAGATGATGGAACGTAGGCAACGCAAAAGAATAAGGCGACTGCCCCAGGCCGGAAACCTGAATTTAATGCAAATTCCTGCAATCGTGATCACTTTGGGGGAGGATGCAAAAGAGGAACCAGTGCCACTGCAACACCCTTCACGCCGAAGTAGTGCCAACCCTGGCAGTCCGGATTCCTGAGCGGGCCTTGCAGCTGCAGCAGGAGCGAAGCACACAAACAAACTGACACTGCTAAGGGTCCCAACAAGCGCAGTGCACCCTGAGCAGCCTGGGGCACAGCTCTCCCCAGCGTCAACTCGCAAAACGTGGGAAACTCCGGCAAAACCTGGGACCTGGGTCCTCTGTCAAAACGCGGAAAACAAGCCGGACCTTAAAAGCTGCTAGCGCGTGAAGCAGCGACAGAGGATCCTGAAGCACCTGTTTACAAGCCACCGCAGAAGGCGGGTGAACCCCGTGTTCCTTGCAAACTGAGCAAATGTGTCCGGAGTCCGCTGTTATCGCATTGGACGCATGCCTGTCCATGGCACTACCAGCATGGTCACCATCCAAACGAGTGGACAGTACAGCCAGCGGCTCGACCTGGGGCAGGTAGCCCAAGTTCTGTAAATCTTTCCTCAGCCGCAACCTGCCCGGTGGTCGCACACACTCACTCCTGAGGGTTTCCTGTACAAGCTGGTTTCGCGACTGCGACAAGGTCTGGAGCGCTGCACGTGCGTCACGAAGACGAGACCATGACCACAGAGAGAAACCACTGAAAAAAAAAGGCCACTTGATCCAAAATGGCACATGGCTCTGTGCAGATGGTTAATCTCCCGCACAAAAACAAAAAAGCGCTTCGGGTCTCTGCCGTGAAAAGTCCAGGCCGTGGTGCTTGACAGGAGCCCTGTACAAAGAAGTCGTGAGGCTTGGGGGTTAGCGGTTTGAACAACATTTCGTCTTCAAATCGCTCTATTCATGAGTCCCGTGATTTAGCGTTTTGTTGCCCGCGTGCTGTAGCTGTCTGTGGCTTTTCATGTATGTCAAGCCGCATGCTGTTCGCATGTCTTGGCTGCATCTCTTTGATGTTCTCAGAATTCTCTCGCTTGCTCAAGCTCTTCCCGTGTGCTGGTCGCTTGCATTTGTTTCCTAAACTTGGCTCTTCCCCTGAGTGCTTCTTGACATTCCTTTGGTCTCCGTGTGTTTATTTCACTCTGTCTTGTTGTCTTTGATTCTGCATGTCTCTCGTTTGTGCTCGCTGGCCCTTTCGTTTGCTGATACTCTGATCACTCTGATCCCTGGAAAGTTTGCTTTTGATCCTGGCGATACTATGATCCTTCAAGAATTCTTAGCCGCCAACAAGCAGGCGAAGCGAAAGAAACCGAGAAGCCAAGAACCTGAGCGCGACGCAACTAAACAGCCAAAGAAAGACTGGACGCTGAAACCATTGAACGAACTCAGAGACCCCGGATGATCAAAGTCTGACCTCCCGCAACGCCCCACAGTCCCAGGTTCAGGTTGGCTGGCCGTTGCACCTTTGACAGACAGCGACTTTGCGATGTGACAACCCCCCAGTTCTGGCCAATCATTCTACATGTAGCACGTCCAGCTTGGATGACTATCTCAGAACACCGGCGGCTAGTCGGACCATGCCAAACCCACTACGAATTATGAAATTTGATGAAGCAAACCGTGCCTGAAGACAACCCACATCGGTCCTGCTGCATGTGAGCAAAGCACCACGCCAAACGTTACAGATGCCCAGCTTGGCGGAGGGCCTCCGGCGCAGTCTGCACCTTGACTTGCAGTGACAGATGTTGCTGCCACATAGTGGCAAGGCTCCGGACATCGAGAACATGTGCAAAAAGGAAAACAATCAGCAAATAGACTGGGGCAGACGTGAGACGTGCGCTGCAGACGACCTGTCCATCTCTTTTGAGAATTCGTTCCATGTACTACTGAACCAAAGCTATTGTGATTGATGGATGGATGATGTGAAATGATGTGCAACTGAATCGCCGCTTCCTCGTCTGCGTCTGTTTCGGGGCACCTTTGCCCGGCTTTCGCCGCGCAATCCCGGCCGGCCCCTATTCGTGGTTCCTTCCGGACGATCGCGGTGGGCGCAAGAGAAATTCTGCTGAAATGCTGACCCATTCAGGCTTCACAGATTCCAACGTGCTCACTCGCTGGCAATCACGGAAACGCGAATCATGAAGCACACATGTACAAGAGAGTTTCAAGCCACGCACGGATATGAAGTGGCTTCTCGTTTTCAGCTGGACAAGCAACAGCTAGCAATCTCCCGTCTCACTCGGAAACTGTATCGCCACCCACACGCAGAGACACATGTACCAGGAAACACAACTTCTGCCGAGACCAATGCTAGGACACAAATGCAAGGCTCAGGCGGGCTTTCGATTCGGAGAATCTGCGCACGCATGTTTTGTAAACAACAAGGGGCCTAAAAGGACCAAGAGACTGGAGGGCCTAAAGTTGAGGGGCCCCGCACCCCCCCGCTGCAATTCAGTCTCTCAACTCCTTTGAGGCATGCATTTGTGTGTCGCAAAATCTCACACTAGATGAGCACCAAGCTCGCAGCAGCAGCGTCAACGTGTCAAAACCAGTAAACAGAAAACCTGTGTCCAACTCGCCAGGCTTGCGCGAACGCTTCTACACACTACAGTCATGCGTTCTCCACCTTTCTTCTGATGGGACTTTCAGGTTGGCTTTGTTAACCCAATAACAAGAAGCGTACCTTTGCAGAGCACATTTCGAGCTTCTCTCTCTAATGGTGAGTGGCCGGTCTGGAAATCATTGTATATGAAGTAGCGCAGCTGGTTCTCTAGAAGCCGAAACCAAAGTAGGTTTGGTTGGACAAAACCCAAAACGGGTGGCGAATCCTCAACCCGAAATGGGCCACTGGTTAACTGGTTCACAAGCTCCGCCTCTGCTGACCAGAAAAAATGCCCTCCCAGAAACCTGAAAAGAAAATGATGGGTGGCAACAATTGACCCTCAAAGCGGTGACTGAGTCTCGACTGTCAAACGCGAAGAGGCTCAAAACCCCAACAGAGACGATGGGTGGCAACCTCTTGGCCCGAGACCCGAAAAAGCGACTCCAACAAAACAGAAACCCTAATCGGGAAGAAGGATACAACCCAAACCCTAAATGGGATCGCAAACCCGGCTGGGAAACCGAATGATGTTTGTGCCTATACTTTGGAGCGACCTTCGTACAAACAGCACATTCAAAAAAAAAACATGCTTAACTGCAGCATCCTCTAACACATAAAGAACTCCAGAGCCAAGGACCTTGGAAATTCAGAAATGCCTCTAGAGACGGGATGCGCTGCTGTTCAAATCATTCAAACCGAGCCCGCAGTGCGCACGACGTTCATGCACACGTTTCGCAGTCTTGTTTTTCACGCTGGACAACCCAAGTCGTCAACGATCGCTTGGCTGATGGCTTGCTGTTCCCGTTGAACTTAATCATTGCAGCCAGCCATCCCAAGCTGCACTCGGATCTGCGAAAGGAACCAAGAGGAAACACCCGACACAACTGATCCACTTGCAGCAGCCTGTCACATCAAGATAGGCGCGTCAAGGGAATCAGAAACACCAACACGCACGTGATGCCACCAAAGCAGCATCAAAGGTACCTTGCTTCCCGCGCCAGTCATGGACCCATATCCGCTCGTTGTGCCATCCTCCCCGAGTCGGCCATGTCGGCGAACGTGACCAGGTGTGTTTCAACGACATCACTCCAGAAGACGAGTGTCACGTAATATTACATGCTCATCGCGGTTGTAAACGGCATTCCATCCACTTCTCCAGCTGCACAGCGGCTTCAGCCGTTCCGTCTTGGATCAAGAGCCTGCAAGCGAACATCCTTGCCGCTTAGGCTGCTCCATCCCAAGAACCCGATTCTGCGCAAGAGACCATCGATTTCTCGACATCCAATGCTGAACGACGCGCCAGGTGGTGGCACTGCACCGATTGAACCGATGCGCTACGGCAAGAGTGCCAAGACCCCGCCGTACAAACGCAGAAGCTTGAGGCTATGTTTCTGACAACAAAACAGGAGGATAGGCCAACCTAGTCCGCATTGCGAGACTAAGTATCGAAGCCTATCTTGCTCCGTGCAAACTCATGCAGGCGTTGTGTGGCCCCACTTGCACGTGAGACGTCTCTGATGAAGCGTTAAGCTGAGGAGTGCCTGGGCAACCACCAGGCTTGGCTGTTGAAACATAGATCTTCAAGATGCTTCAGGCTTACGGCCCAGATACCGAAAGATTTTCCTTGACAGCAGGTTCATCAATGGAAAGAGTGGACAGAGAATCTTGGCAAGACGGGTGTGAATGACTTCCTTCAAGAAAAGGAATATACATGTGCTTCATACCTACAACTAGGCGATGAGAAGAATCTGTCTTGAAAGTGTTCGACTTGATATTTCGCGCGGCACTTGCCTGCTTGTGTGGATGGGCGGGCGAGGCCAACAACTCTCGACATGCAGCAAGTGTTGACCTGTGCCTAATACACTTGACGCTTGTCGCGCTAAAGTAAGCTCGGCACAAGAATCATTCCCTGGAATAGCTAGGATCGCAGCAACCTTTCGGCGACAGAACGTGAAAACGCTGTCAGAAGCAAGGCTCTGCAAGAACAGCTCCTGTCAATTCTTGCCTCCTCGGCTGTCAGCAACCGTGGCCATCCGTCCTCTGCACCAATTTCCTGAAGCCTCAATGCATCTCGATGTGAATTGCGACATACTGAACACTGGGCCACCCACAGTTGCGTTGTAGTGGCACATGGAGTCAATCAATCACGTAAAGACTAGGCTCGGAACTGGACACCGGCGACATCCATCGAAGGCTTCACGCAACACGTGCCGGACGTTAGATGTAGGATGATTCTACAATGCTGAAAAAGGCCGAGGCTGAGGAAGTCTTCTTTGTAACTCGGACTTTGTTTGATGTCTTTTTCTAGTGTCTCTCCCATGTCGCCGTGGTCTGGCGCAGAGGCAATGACTCATGGCTGCAGGCACTCGCACATCGAGCGATCACAAGGGTGAGACGTTGAATCCACCGTTGGCCTCCGTGGCCCAGTTCTTGAGCTGAGCGCAGTGCCTCAATCTGCAAGCTTTGGAAGCTCGCACAGGAGCTTTTCAACCTTTCAGACCATCTAGCCGTCGATTGTGCCAAGAGTCGTTGTCGCAACAACACGAGCGCCTGATTCCAGAAATGCCTGGACAAAAGCCCGGCATCGTGTGAAGGTGATTCGGATTATTTGTTGATTCGGTGGCTCGTGGCGTTTACATCAACATGCTTTATGCCCTATAGGCCCCAGTCGGCCAGTCAATGAGTCATGCACCCTGCAGGACGTAGAAGCAATAGTTGGCAGAGGATGCCAACATCATGGAAATTTTGCAAGAGTGCTTGGCGATGTATTCACACGTGCGAGCACTGCCGTATCACCACATGTCGCCACTGAGGATCTTCATGCCACAAGGGACGAAGCCGCTGCTCTTTGCAAAGGGTTTCAATAAGTTTTAGCGATCTCGGCTTTCCTTCAGGGCCTCTGAACGAACGAATCCACAGATGCCACTGCTTTATTGCCTGGTGACGGCCTTCAGGCGAGCCCTGCTTACATACCGTTTCATCGTCGCAAAATGGCGCGAAAGTCTCACTGCACCTTCGACGACCCGCTCGGAGCTCAGTCCTCGAATGACTGGCTCTTCTTCAAAGGCGTTGCACGAAAATGATGGCATCGAAATTGGCTTGTGTTTGATGGGATCTTGGCATTTCACCCTTCACCGGCTGTTGTTGCCTGTCGGTTGTGTACAGCAGCCTCTGGCTGCACAGAATGAAAGCCGGTCAGATGAAAGCCAGCGGGACGGTAAGCGAATGTGAACAAGACAGTGCGCCTTGCATGCTGTCTTGCAAACTCCTCGATGCTGATGCTTGTCAACAAGGAATCGAAACAACTTGTGGTAAACGTGAAACATTCTTATTGTGCAAGGCTGCTGTCTTCACTTGTGCAGACATGCACTGCGGCTGTGTTGCCTCACAGCGATTCTGCTGTCTGTTGTAATGACCCCTTGAGGGGGGCCGGAGGGGGTCCTCAAGGCAGGGGTGTGGCCCCCAAGTCGAGCAGCGAGCAGCCTTCCGAATTGATCAGCAAATAAGGGAGGGGGCCCTCCGCTGACGCTCAGATGCTTGACATATCGGAATCAGGAGCAGGGGCCCCCTATCATCGCTTTTGACCCAAAACCAAATCCGTCAACAACAACTCGCGCAAGCTTAAAAGGAGCCAGCTTTGGTGCTTGTCCGAAACTCCAGGAAAAAGCAAAAAAAAACTCTAAAAGCTTGCACTGCATTGTTGCTGGGCCATCGACTGTCAATTACATCCTTTCCGGCCCACAGTTTACGATCTAGTGATTCCTCATGCAATACGAGCACGCACACACACACACACACACCCACCAGCTGGGGGCTTGTCCTGCCTCCAGCATGGCTCGGGCCAGAGCTGCCCCTTGTTGCGGATCCGTTCCAGTTCCAGCCTCGCAAAAACAGCTCTGGGCAAAACAGGCTCCTACTGGCCACTAGGCCCTCACTCGGTTCCAACCTCATCCACCAGAACCATAGCTCGAGGCCCGACATGCTGGACGCTCGAGAGCATGATGCGGGACCTGCGAGAGCACTGCACTGAAGACGAAGCCCCTATCTCAACGAGAGGAAGCTCAGGACAAAGCGCTACGAGATGCGCAGAGTAGGTTGACAAGTCATCAACCTAAAGTCACGAAGCACTTCTGCAGAAGTTGTAATGTGTGCTACTTGCTGATTGGGGTTTGAGGCATTCCAAGCTGTGAGCAATCGTTTGCATGTCGCCCACATCTGCCAGGACAACCTGCACTGAATGCAAACTCATGGCCATTGAACGTGTGTTCGAGCTGTGGGGTCCACGGGTCCGCGACACTGCGACGCTCTAGCTGCTCTAACTTCCGGGAAGCAACGCAGTGGACCTCGAAAAAGTCAACTCGCGGAGACTCTCCTGCTGGCACCGGAATGCCACAGCGTGCCTTGGGCTCTTAATTCTGGCTCCACAAGGCTCCCCGCTTCCGACCGGGCGCCCAGCCAGCAGGGCGAGGAGTCCCAAGGTCTTCAGGACGACTGTCTTGCCCCCAGCATTCGGGCCTGTAAGGAGTAATCCCTGGCTTGACTTCCCTAGCCTCGGAAAACCAAGTGCGCATGAGTTGCCATCGCCAGGCAACACACACACACGCACACACGCACGTCTGCAAGGCTTCTGTGAGTCTCTTGTTGCTGGGCCGGTGGCTCGAGGCGATAACCAACTACCTTGCAGTCTGAGCCGACGAGAATGAGCACAGAAAAAACTACGTCTCGGAAGGCTTTCAAGTGAATTCTCGCACACTAGCTAGCGTATCCTTCCCGCCTCCCACAACACCCCCTGGGGAGTTCGTAGCAAAGCCTAGCTTTGGCTCTCGGTCTACCACCAGTAGCACGGACTACACAAACTCTCTCTTTTTAGCGTTGTGGCGAAAAGTCCCGCTTTAGCCCGCAGAAAACCTCTAGCCTCCAGCTAGCTGATCTCCAGGGTGGGTTGGGTGGGCACTCGAAAATTGCCCCCCCCGTCTAGCGGTGGGGCCTTTCAGCACAATGGCCACGGAATAGCTCACGTTCCTCAAGCCATGTGCTGTCACTCTAGCAAAACAGACGACGACAGTCCTGTTTAGCTTCAGAGGAAAACCCTTCGACATTTTCTAGCAGAAACACCTTGGATGTTTCCCATACTGGATACTTAGTGCTAGCATACACTGTCGTACCTCGTCCCTCGGCACGAGTGCGTACACTAGCTAGCGTATCCTTCCCGCCACCTCCCACAACACCTCCTGGGGAGTTCGTAGCAAGCCTACCTTTGGCTCTCGGTCTACCAACAGTAGCACGGACAACACAAACTCTCTCTTTTTAGCGTTGTGGCGAAAGTCCCGCTTTAGCCCGGTGAAAACCTCTAGCCTCCAGCTAGCTGATCTCCTAGCGCAGCCGTAGGGCTACCAGGGACCTAGCTTACGGGCCCTCTTTGAGAACCTCGGGACCTTAGGCCCCGCAGTCCTCTTCCTCACTCCTAGCTAATGGAAGTAGCTAGACGAGTGTTCGAGGAGACGGCCCAGCACACGCCACTCTAGCTTCTCCCCCTCCAGGGCGACCCTGAAGTCCGGGGAAAAACTAGCGAAGTTCTCGTTTGTGAGGTCGTCCGCTAGCTGGTTCAGGTCCCGGCGGATCCACTGGAGCTGTAGCTCACAGTTCTTAGCGGAGAGTTCCTCTGCTAGCTCCATCAGCACCAAGGTCGAGGGAAACTTGGTCGTCATAGCCTTCCTTAGCAGAGCCTCATTGGACTGGTTGTCGGTCTAGCCCCGGATAGCGGATAGCGACCCTTGACGTCTTCTTAGCGTCGCGTTCCGGGACCCAGAGTTGGACTCCCACCAGCGTAGCCAGGAGTTCTAGGGCAGCGATGACCTTGTTCGGGTCGCCTTTAGCGAAGGCCCATGGGGCCCACTCCGGCTTCACCTCTAGCGAGAACCCACTAGCTCCAGAAAGCCACCAATCCAGGCCGGCCGCCCTCGGCTTTAGCGTCCGTGTCCAGTAGCGGGGCTGGTCTCTGTAGCCGTCCTCCAGACTGGACACGAGCTCAAGGACGCCAGGAAGAGGTAGCTCAGGGGAATCCCCATGCGTCCTCTAGCCCCTCGGCCCGTGGACTCGAGGTCGTCGGCATAGAGTAGCATGTCCAAGGGGAAAGACGGCCCTAGCAGGTGGTACGTGAGCCGGAGCCCACACGCTGCTATACGGGTCCACCAATAGCTAGCACAGGAGAGCCCGAAGGTCCCCACCAGATTCACATAGACCGTCTGGCTATCCGGTTCCCCTGGATTAGCTTCCTCTGTGTCAATCTGACACCCGAGGTAGCCATGCTCGCCCTCAGCATGTTTGTAGCGACGATGGGCTTTAGCAATGTCACCGACGACGGAGAAGGCAACCTCGTTAGCTTCAAGGTGTTCACGTAGCAGCTGCTTCTTCTCCCTAGCGCCCGGGGCCCGGATCTTGTCCCGGCACTTGATCCGGTGGTCCCCGTGCGTAGCGTCGTGGATCATCCTCTTCTTCCCAGTAGCCTCGTCTTCTACAATGACTGCTATAGCGCTGCAATAGCTCGGTGTTCACCGTAGCGGGCCTTGAACTCGCCCATGGTCATCTTAGCCATGAGCCCCTCGGCCACACTCTAGCGAACTCCCGGTACTCCTCGACCGAGGAGTAGTTGGAGACCCATGCTAGCGCCACCTCCCATGGGGCGTTCTCCAGCGGCCGCTTTAGCTGCTCCTCGAAGACGTGGGGCGTCCGGGGTGGCGGTTCCCGGACTCCCACGGGTAGCCCCTCCTCTGCACGGCGGAGGAAGTCCCTTTCGGGGTTCCCAGCGGCCTCTAGCAGCGCCCGAATCAAGCGGATAGCTCGGCCTCGGAGCCCACCTTAGCCAGGATGATCTCCAGCATCCGATTGCGTAGCCAGTCCGAATGCTCTCCCTCCGCATAGCTTCGGGTAGCGTGGGTCCAGCGCCCCGGCGAGCAGAGGCCACCTCCTGCTCTTGTTCCCACCTAGCTGCTGTTGGCACACCCTGGGTGGGCCAACTCCTGCTAGCACCTGCGGGCCTTCCGGCTAACAGACGGGGAAGGCCTCGGCTAGCGGGCACTCCGACCCAGCACCACCCCCTTCCCCTGGGTCGCGCTAGCAGGGTGCTGGCAGGAGGGTGCCAGGAGTGTAGCAAGCCACTGGCAAGGCAAGGCAAGGCAAGGCAGGCAGGCCCGCCCGCAAGCAAGCAAGCACGCATTTAGGACGCGAAACGGTGCCGAAACAATGAGTTTCAGCGCCAGGACACCCCGCCAACAGCGAGAGAGTCGCCATTTAGGAGGACGCGACATGGTGCCCAAACAATGGTTTCACCAGCCACGACACCCCGCCAACAGCGAGAGGGTCGACACTTAGGACGCGAAATGGTGCCGGCACTACTCGTTTCCGCGCCACGACGCGCTGCCAGCACCGAGAGGGTTGTCATTTAGGAGGCGAGATGGTTCCAAAACTATTGGTTTCAGCGCCACGACGCCGCTGACACTTGTCAATTAGGACACGAAAAGATGCGAAATGGCGCCGAAACTACTTAAGTTTTAGCGCACCCGCAGACACCCGCGGACGCCGCCAACACGGAGAGGGTTGTCACTTTTGCAGCAAATTGTCCCGAAACCACAGCGGGAGCGCGCCCCGGTAGCGCCGCGGTAGCGCCTCGGCAGTCTCGGATTGCCCTCCGCTCCGCTTCTTGAAAATGAATTAAATTGAAAGAAAGGGACGATGATATGCTATACGATGTACAAGATGCTATATCATGCCATGCTAAAACGACCTCCGTGGTCAAACCCTTCGCAATGCTTTCCCGAAAGATCTGGTGCCCCGAGCCTGCTTCCTCGCGCAGCAGAACATGCTCCCCGTGGCAAGCTTCCATCACATCAGCACGGATTCGATCCAGAAACAATCTGGTGCCCGGAGCCTGCTTCCTTGCGCAGCCGAACATGCTCCCCGTGACAAGCTTCCATCAGGGATTCAGCGTTTACATTGCAATCTCCGTGGGGCTTCCCTTGCCCCGGGGGCTAGCCCGCAGCTCCGCAAGCATTTTGCCCCATGCCTTGCGTCATCGCCATCACCTCCACTTAACTTTCAATCCCTGCGGGGCCTTGCTTTGCCGCGCAGCCGGAATATCCTCCTCGTCTTGGCTCCGTGCCTTGCGTCATCGCCAATTTCTTGCTGGCTGTTGGACGGGGTCAGGGTAGCTTTTCTGTTTTTTGGTGTGTCCTCTCCTGCATTTTTTGTTGGTTTTGCTTTAGCCTCTCCTGTGGTTTTGGTCCTTCTTGTTGGGGGGGCTGCCTTACGTAGGAAAACAAAAGCCTAGTCGACTAAGAAGGAACCCCTAAACTTAGATCCCTACAAGTATTACGGGTTAATGGCTTATGGGTTGTGTTTTAGGGCCGGACAAACTCTAGGAATTAGCTTTGTGTGTCTACGGCGTGCCCTGCATGTATTGAAACTTCCTCAAGTTATTCTTAAGCAGATTTGTACCAGAAAAATTTCGTGCTTAATATTATCAGTTCAGCTGACTCCAAACTTGCATTTGCAACCAGGCGCGCCTGTGCATGCCGAAAACTTGCTGTTTATGCGAAAGGTTACTCTTCAAATATTTGTTTCAAAGGCAGGCAAGCACGCCCACCCGCCCGCCCGCCCGCCCGCAAGCAAGCAAGCAAGCAAGCAAGCACGCAAGCAAGCACGCNCCGCCCGCCCGCCCGCCGGCCTGCCTGCCTGAGTAAGAATAAGACTAAGAATAAGAACAAGAGTAAGAACAAAAGTAAGAATAAGAAGAAAAAGAAGAAGCTCTAGTAGCAGGTGTGATGATTTTTATTGCACATTTGTTGTTCGTATTATTGATAGACTGTTATCATTGCTACTACTACTGCTGCTTCTGCTGCTGCTGCTGCTACTACTACTACTGCTACAACTACAAGAAGAAGAACAACAACAACAACTACTACTACTACTTGCCGCGGAGGAGGCAGAGGAGGGGGGTGGTTGTGATAACCCCTCCCAGGCTGAGGCAGCAGGACCGCGTTGCAGAGAACTATCGCTCAGGTCCCGCACCCGCTTGCCACCACGCAGTATGAGGCAGGGATTCCGTGCCTGACAGCTCCCGGATTGCGAACGTTCTGGCTGGAATCGATGCTCGGATTCCACTTCCGCCCACGCGAGCCTGCTTCACCTCTATGATCCCATCATCTCCAACATTGGGCACCTGTCAGAAGTCAGTTGGATTCAGAAAAATCTGGCGAACAGGTGAGACGACTGCAGCTCGCCTCTCCTTCCATGTCCTCGCCCAGAAACAGTCTCGCACGCGCTAGGTCAATGCGTGCCGCAGCCTGGATCAGAGCAGGACATGTTTCTCCCAAACAGGATAGTACAGACCTGTGACAGGTCTGCATAGCCTCCAAGCACCGCCGAATGTCCTTTGCCGAGTGGGACAGTGCCAGGGACATTGTCCTTCTGCGCGGATGAAGTCAAGAGACTTTCTGGTGACATTTTGCCTTTTTGTCATCGCCGTGCCGAGATCATGATAGATGCATCGTGAAAACTATATTACGATAGTGTAAGACTGGCACTGTTGCCACGACAAAGTTCCGTGCAAGACCTGCAGTGCATCACAACCCTCCACAGCGCTCCCGAGAATGCGGCGAACCAGCAGCTTCAGTTCCTGGCACTAAAGTGCATGCTACGACTCTGCGCAGCTCCGCAAGAATCTAGAGGCCGTCCTTTTGACTTTCCAGGAGCTCATCGGTCAACTCGACGACCTCGTTTGGCTCCACGTACACATTGCCTGCAGTCACAGGCTGAAGGGCGGCGCAGATTGAAATGACCGCTAACTTTACGTGAAGAAAAACTAACTAGTACTAGTATAGAAGCGCCCAACCCACTGCAATCTCTGCACGTGTTCTGAGGTCTGGAGCAGGTAACCTTGTAACCTTGCGATTGGGCCGGGCCCAGGCACTCAGCCCATGGTCCATGGAGGTTGCATCACTTCAGACATGCAAGCCCTCAAGGACCCTGTAAGCCCTTAAAGTCCGTCAACCAAATTGCACTTCCTGGAGCTTGGGATCTCAGGCACAGAGGTGCCCTTCTTCAGCTTGTCAGTTCTCTCCACAAGATGTAGTGCCGTCTAGGACCTGTTGCTAAGAGGAGGCAGCACTCGGAGAACGCCGCAACGCCGCAAAACTTATCAGCTGCCTAGTATTGTCTGGATCTTCGACTGGTAAGGCGATTCAGGAAGCTCGTTCAATGTCACGTCCAGGTCCAAAAGCAACAGAGTGTTGTTGGAAATGTTGGAGGCTCTGTTCTTGTTGGATTATTGAACGAAATCCGTTTGCTGACGCATATCCTGGAACTCTTGCGGAAAGCTTGCAGGACACTTCCCTGAACAGCACACAAAGTGAATCAGACTTCTCTGTGCGTGCGCCACGACACCCTTAGGCCTCCGAAAACCCTGCATCTAAAGGCACCGGAATTTTCGCAAAGCCGGTCCTTTGCCTCCGCCAAGAGGGAGCTCAAAACTCTGCTGGTCACTTTTGTGCGCCAGGCAAGTTCTAAGAAAGTTGCAGGGTTACAGCTGAGGCCAGGCGGGCATTGCTTGAGTTGTTGCGAAATGTCCTCCAAGCATGGCTGGGAGAGAAAGTCAGCCGACTGCTGGAAAAGCATCAGCGCCGTTCGGAAAAGCACCTTAGGCGTTCCATCCAAGAGCCAAGCCTCCCAAATTCGGCTGAGCACATCCCGTGGCATCCAGCGCACACCACAAAACAAGGTCTGCAACCACGGCAGAACAAGGAGCTCACAACCAACACACTCAGATGCCAAGTGCTGTGCCACTAGTGGCAAATCATTCTGCAACAGTTTCCAGAAGGCAAACGTCGCTGCCCGTAGGCCCAGCAGGGGGGGTTCAAACCACTCCCGCACGCCAAGTTCTAGCACTGCCAGAAGAAATGCAAAAACTGATCCTTCCAACTCCGGTCCATCAGCAGCCATTGCAGCCTCTTCTGCCACGGACAAAATAAACCCACAAGCCATATCCAAGCCTTGGCAGTATCCCACTGACGGGCAAGCTGCTGCCAGAGCAGTCAAAATTCGAGACAAGGCTTTTGCACGCTCCTCCAATGGAAGAGGATTCAGAGCACTTTCCGGCCGAAGAGACGGAGGGGCGTCGGAAGACTGTAGCGTCCTGGGAACATCCGCAGCGATGACTGCACGAGCTTCTGCAAAGCGATCTTCTTCCATTCCCTGCTGAAGCATCTCTTCGTAGCTCACTTTCTCTGTGGATCTTCGTCTCGCCGCTCTATGCTGGTGCAACTGCAAGAGAGACTGCCAGAAGACCCAGCGTCTTTTGGAAGAGACACTCCGACCAAAGCGCACCAGCGACTTCTCCAACTGACCTGCACGTCCTGCAGGCACTGACAGTGCCGACAGTGCCTTGTGCCAGGACGGGGCAACCACGCGGCATCGTGCCAACACCTCTGCATCCCTGCTGAAAGCAACGATTTGGCTCAGCAAAGCAGACCTTGGAAGCCTCAGGGACTCACTGATGCGCTACACGCTCACGCAAGGCATGTTTTCCCGACCACCTGCAGGACATACATCTGGGTGCCGTCAATGCCTCAGTGTTGAATGCTGAACAACATTGCACGACGGCACTATGATCTATGGAAACCCCACCTACGAATGCATCCGTGATCAGTGAGACATCAATCCCATCAACCATGTCGAAACTGAGGTTGATGCTTCAATGCTACTGACACTGTCCTTGCGCAACATGAGGACGGGGAGGCCTGCAGTGTGCAACAGTCGCATGTGAAGCCTGGATAGGCGTGGTGATCCGACTCATCCGTAAAATGTCCGAGTGTCCCTGTGTCGTCGCTGAAGCCAGGGCCTTGCAATCTGCAATGAAATGGACCGACAGAGGAGCACCTAGAAAGGGAGAGGGACAGAGAAAGAGAGCCAGAACGTTACAGTAAGAGGGGACTTGGCAATAGGAGTGTGAAAAATCATGTCGGACAGTCGAGTAGCAGCAGCGCGATTGACCAAGGCTTGTAGAGCTCGAGGTGAGGACACCTGCCACACCTCCACCTGCCATGGGGTGGTCACAACAATGTTCAAAGGCCTACTCACCGCCATACAGGACCTTGACCAGATGTCGCCAGCGCTCTGTGAGAGGACAGCTGCACAGCTCAGATTCAGCTGTCTTGCAGCAGGCCCAAATTATAGGACACGCATGGACATGGGCAGTGGCCATGGTGGCTGCTCTCAAGCAGGCAGCGGCCAATGCAAATCGTTCACTCCAGCCTCTGTCAGCGGCCGTGTCAGCCACCAGCACAAGGACTGCTCCGGCATCCCAGGGAAGCTTCTTCCCGTCACACAAGTACTCGATGCTTGGCTGGGAAGAAATTGTCATTGCTGCTAGCCATTCAGGAGTTAGTTTTTGTGGTGGCACAAACATGGGCGTTCCAGACACGCCCATTCCATATAAAAGACAGACGGCCTTCTCGGCAAAGCCTAACAAGGACGCTTCTGCAGCCTGAATCACACTAGAAGTGTTGCGGGGAGGTTGATCGGCGGCTCTTCCCGAAAGGAGACAGCGCATGCGATCTCGAATATCATCTTCCAGCTCCTTTCGTAAGTGCGCCGGTGATCTAGCATAAAAACCGCCACGACCAAATGTAGACCTGGAAGTGAAATGCTTCTGCTCAACCTCCAAAGCAACCGCACTTTTCAGGTCAGCGACTGAACAGAAAGGTCTGCCAAGCCGCAGGTCTGTATCAACCAGGACAAGCACTCCATCTTGCATGAACACAGTTTATCAGAGCTTCACCACGGTTACAAACAGCACACCTCAACCATCCCCGCAAAAACATGCAAATTCCTTAGCAGATGCAAAAAATACTGCCCAGGCTCGATGCGGTGCCTGACCTATTGTAGACGAGGCTTGCGGCTACGGAACGGCACAAAGGCACGGTCAAGGCAACATGTCAATGTCGGGTCATGCAACATGACTCACACCATAGGCCCCAGACGGCCACTCCTGGTCGCATCGAAAATTCTGCCCACCTGCAAAACGCCAAAGGCACGCTGACACGGCTTCGATGCATAACACCTTCTCGGCGTGGCGTGGCTTTACCAAGAGGACGTAATACCTCAAAGTATGCACGGTATGCAATACTGCATACCCATCCTGACCACAAAATGGGGACTCGGCGATCCGAATTGCATGTAGCCCTCCTGCGCGAGGTACGCTGAGTACCTGGCCAGCACTCCAGCTTTGCAGTGACGTCGACAAGAAGGCGAGTAATCAAAAAGAAATCATCGCTGGCCAGCTGGCTTTTCGCAGCTGTCACTGATGACGCTGCTGCCACTACTACATTACTACAGCCTCTGTGCACAAAAGTAAAACAGCATGTCAGTATGGTGTCCTGGCAGCAAATGTAGGCCACTGTCCGGATGCTGGATAGATGCTGGCGACATGCATCCCAAAGCAGCGTCCAATCTTGAAGCTCCGGCACATGTCCGATTGGCATGTACAAGTGTCTTGCTGCGACAATTACGTCTGCACATCTACTGAACAAAATCGTGCGAAAGTCCTCCAACAGTGCCGAGGTGGTTTATGCCCCGATGCTGATCATGTTCTTCCCTCAGCAACAGTGACCAGGGTTCAGCAGGAGCAAAGACAAGCGAATACGGCCACCGCAACCAATGTTCGAGGCACACACGGTGTCTGTGGATAACCGCCCGCGGCGAAGTGTCCTTTAGCATCTCCGGAGATGCTCGTCTGCTACGTGTCAACTTGCAGTTCAGCCATCTTGAGTAAGCTCACGACATCATCAAGCGAAGCCAGTGAACCGACCTGAACATGTGTCGAGGCAAGGTCAACCTGGCTGAACACACATGAGCAGGCACAGGAAGGAGCCTGGATAAAGGAACTTCCCCCCTTGTCTTTGCCAAGAGAGCTGTCCTGACCGTCAGCGCTCAGATTACTCTAAGACAAACCTGTGGGCAATAAAGGTCTAATGCAGGCCTTCTCCTTTGAGCAGTCCACGTTGAGCTGGGCACACATGTCCTGGAACCAGGAGGACATAAGCGGCTCTCACGCCACCGATGTTTCATGGCCTTATGACCATCGTCGGGATCGCAGACCAGCTTACCATCTGCACAGCTTGCGGTGGCAGAACACAAGACTGAAATTGATACGTGTCAAGCTGTCAACAAGAGCCTCGACATGACCATTTCATGCTCTTGCACAGCCTGCCAAGAGGGGGGCTCGACGCCGAAATAATGACACCGCAGGCAAGCAAGGGGGACCTTTCTTTCTCGTTGCAGAAGTCATCAAGACCCCAGCAATCAAATTTGTCTGCCTGCAACAACTCGAGCTGCCGGTAGCGTGGGCTTCTCAAAGTCTTGACACTGTACTTTCGAAGAGAGCTAAACGCACGAGTCTTCTGCCTGCATCGCATTCTTCATACGTAATCGCCACATGACAGAGGCGACCGAAAATCAATCGAATCAACAGCACATCCTAAGTTCCACCCCGTCGGGACAGGGAAGTCACCTGAACGTCCGGTGCTTGCGAGCATGGAGCGAGTCAACACGATGGAGCTTGGAAGTTGACAGGCGATGGCAGCGATGTCCGGCCCTGCTGCTGTGGCCGGGGCGATAGCCCGACACGAAAGCGGACAAGCTTCACTTCACCTTTTTGAATGCCACCATCGTCTTGTCGCAAACGGTCAATATCAAAAACTAAACTCAAGCTTGAGGAATTCGTGCAAGGAAATGCTTCCGCTACAGTGATTCAACTGTCCGTAGGCTACCGTGGGAGCATGGTGGAGAATCCCAACAACATCCAAACTGATTTGAAGTACTGGAATCAAATTGCCGAAACCTTGTTTGCGGCTGATCGCGAGTTGACAAAGTTCACTTGGTTAAAATTGCAGAACGAACCTGTGGGCTGAGAACTGACATGAACTTGGATCGGAAAGGCCTGAACCCTGATCTTTTCCTTCCAGACAGTTGTACTGGGTAACTCACAACACAAACTATTCATCGGCGGTTTTGTTTTTTGCAAGCGTAGGACCCAAGCTAGGTCCCATCTGCACCGGCAATTCAGAGGCCCTTATGAGGTTTGCGGTTTGGCTTGTGTACAACCTTAGTCCAAGAAGCTCTTTGTCTGGCAGCTGTGGAAACTGTGCGGTAAACAGGAGTGTGTTCCATCCACGGGGAATGCATTTCTCTGATCTGCGAGGCTGTGGGAATGGAGTAAAGAAATGATCAATATGTGAATGCGGGGGTGGTTCGTCCGAAGTGAGGTGATCCAGTCTGTGGGAGGCTTCCACTAAACAAGACTCTGCCCAGTGTGGCTACCCGATTAGGGCCTCGAGTAGGTCTATATGCAGCAAAGGGCGTAAAAAGCTGGCTGTGCCTGTAGGGAGTTCGGGTGTCCATCCAGGTACTGATTGGAGCACTGAGCCGCTGAGGGATTACGAACCCTCGTGGTAGTAGAATGACTTAATAATACAACGCACCGAAGGCACTTGAAATGGAAGGAGTTATGTTAAGTGAGTTGGGAAGCTGTAAGCAAGATACTGTCCACCGTGCACATGAGAAAAGACTGGACTAATGATTGATAGATCAGGAGCTTTCAATTGGACGGTAGAAGTCCGTGTTTCATGAGAGGGGGAAAGTTTGTTGGATGCCTCCATGGCTCTGGAGAAACGCGTGGAGACACAACAACAGCTAGCACGCACTCACACTCTTTTGTCATGGAAGTGGCAGAAATCCCATACGAGTTCTCCTAGCCGTTCCAAGTCACAACTATCTCAGCTCAGACATCTGTGCCGCAGCAAGACTCTCCATGTCGAGCGAGCGATAGCAAGAGCGAAACACAGAATCTAGCCGAAATACCTTCGATAGTTTCGGCCGGGAGGGATAGACGACACTAGCACACATGGTCGTAACTCGTTCCTCGTCACGAGGTACAACCCCTAGGTATTTTACAGCCTCTGCCAGTGGAATCTGGAGGTCGTCTAAAGGTGAAAGGAAATAGCCTGAGTCAAAGCATGCGCGGTTCGTCGAATTCATGTGCAGATGGTCACACTTGTCGAAGTTGAGGTACGGCCCTCGTCAATCACTCCGGCCCCTCCACATGAGAAATTCATCGAGCACACGGACAGCGTCACCATCTATCTTTGGGCCCACGGGTCAGATCAATCCGGTCCGGCCAGTTGCTTTTTCGAGAACACGATCCGCCACAAAGTTGGGAGACAGGCCCTGGGCAGCGAGCCTCCTCAGGCTTCTTTGCCATGGTGGGCACCTTTGTTCTGAAGATGAAGGAAATTTGCAACCTGCTGGGAGGAAGTCGACAACAGGACTCGTCGCATCGGCATAGTCCAAGTCCCACAAAGCAGAGACTAATCGAAGCACTCCGGTTTTGAGGCCGGAAGTGCGTTCGTATTCCTGGTCGACATCTTCGCGAATAGGTGTGTGAGCACAAAACTGAACAACAAATATGGAGAGAGAGTGCATCCTTGGCGCAAGCCTCGGGTATGGGTATGCTGGGAGGAGGTTTGTTTACTATCTCGGACCACAGAAGCGGGATTCTGATAAAGTGATTTCATAGTTTTACGTAACGAAACGCGGGGAACTCACATATACTCAAGAGAGGATTGTATAGCTGAGAAGCTAACGGAATCAAATGCCTTTGCCCAGTCGAGGAAGATGGCGTGAAAGGATTCTGTTTGCCGCTCATGTACTGCAAGCAGGCGACGCAGGACGTGGATGGGTTGGGTGACTGAACGACCTTAGCGGAAACCAAAGCCAGTTTTTCACAAACTAAACAAGTCTCTTGAGAGATGCATATACTTTATACATTAATTGTATAGTAAAAGAGAGACGTCTCTCTGGTAATTTTAACCAGCATTACAACTTCAGAGTAGAGCCAACTGGCTGGCGCTTCTCCCGTCCGTGGAGTAACAGTAACTGTCGAGTTATAAGCGAAATACACAGAGGGCTCCCTGTAGGAGTTCCGCAAATATCTGGTCAGGGCCCGGAGCTTTTCTTGAGAACGCGAAGCACCGTGTTTAGTTCTTCCATGGTGAATGGGCTGGCTGCCTCGGGGAGAGTGCTCAAGGGAGGAGAGGATGGATAATGTTCTGGCGTCAGGACTTGCCATACATGGTTGGCTGCGTCGACAATCTGCAAAAGTATCGGCGCGACGTTGGCGAGGAACCAATTTTCCCTTGGAGTTGATTAAATTAGTCGGAAAGGAGCGAAAATCCTTACGGAGTGTGCGAGCCGTAAGCCATTGTTCGATGGCGGAGCCATGCAAATCTTCCTGGAAGTGGTTGAGAACAAACTGTTTTTTGTCTTGGCGAACCAGTTTTTTTAAACTTTGTTGCGAGGCTGTTTGACCTCCTGAGCGGTGAACTAACTCACTATTGGATTGGTATTGATTGATAAGTTCAAGAGCGGAGGGGGGGATCCATGGTTTTGTAGGTGAGACTGGAAATTTGGGGATGAGGGGAGTGTGGGAAAAATTGGATTAATGAGAAACTTATTTTGGGCGTCGGGCGTAACAGGGAGCCATCCACCATCGCTGAGCTGCATGCTGCTGCTCCGGATTGAACACCCTGCGAAGTCTGGTGCGGCTGCTGTCTAGACCGACAGCCACGCATCCTATTTCTAGGGGCAGCCTTTCTGGGAAAGGAGAAACGGCCCAAAGATCACCACTTTGTGTGGCAAGAGAATCCCCCAACTCATTGCCGAGGACACCAGGGTCCTGCGACTTTCTGATTCTCAAGAAAGACATCATGTAAAGTGCGGAGAGCGGTGTAATATTGTTGCACAAGAGGGACTAACTGTTGGTGCGCATTGGGGAGCGAGTCCCTTGCTGTGAGTCGAAGGGGACATGCTGAGTCAGTAAAAATAAAAATCCAAGAGAGCGGAGGGAGATTAGCATAATAAAGGAAGTAATCGAAGAGTTCGATGAGAGCCTTCTCCCCGGTATTAGTTATTAGAGCACCACAAATCCGGGATCATGTGGGCACCGGTGGGAAAGGTGCACACCGGGCCATAGGGAAACTTCTACTGTGCATCTTGAGAAAGCACCTCAGGTTCAAGAGTAATGCTAAATCTGTTGGGGGCGCTGGGAAGAGGAGATATCAGGGAACTGGTTATCCGCGAAAAAGAGCAGCTCCTTTTCGACTGCAGCATAGCATTCTTTCGTGCACGAGTAGTCAAGCTTATCTTCCTTAGAAGGAGAAAGGTGTTCTGAATATTGACAAGAGATAACACCAACAATGGGGAGATGCCGGGTATTGATCATCTGCTGGAAAATAATACCATGGTGAGTAAAGGAATCCACAAGAGTGCTAGTGATGAATATATGGTCTAAGGCTGCCCAACCTTCAACCGAAGCGGATGAGAGTAATGGGTCTTGACACGTCATCCATCTCCTTATATGTAACACATTTTAGAGAAAGGGATGGAGGATTGCGAAGGAGAATGGATAAGATTGTGCGAGTCCATAAATTCTGTAAGGTACTCCGCATTGTCCCTGCCGGGACCTAAGGACCAAAACCAGAAAGGCATGCTCCATGTCAGGAGAAAGGGGGCATTGAAGCCACCCAAACTAAAGAGAAGGGAGCTGTTGCCGTGAGCGGAAAGTAGATTATGGATAGCGCCCCGGAATCCCACAAAGTCCTGCTTACGATTGAGATCCTGAGGGGAATCCTCGACTTGGCTAGGGGTGTAAACACAACTGTCGCAAAGTCTGCTTTTGCAACGGATTCTAGGGGCTAGGTGCAAAGATGCACGGCAGCTTGCTTTTTACTGCATTTGAACTCAAGACATCTGCGGTAGGGCGCGTTCATACGCTATTCAAACGACAACTGCTCTCAGAGCGAAGTCAATTCAAGTACTACATACAATCTCGCTTGCTGTCTCAGCGGGCGTATTTGACTCACCTTGCTTCGCGGGCGTTGACTCTGATGGTACGTCCCGAACCTGTGCGATGTTGCTATCGATGGTTTGGTTGAGCAGCAAAGGTTTCATGCTTTTCGTGAGACAGTCTGCGAGTTGCAGATGCGTTGGTATCCATCTCAGCTGATCGCCGTGTGGACGGAACGCGACGTGTGTGGGCATCTCGTACTCTGACGCAAACCTGCCATCTCTATAGATAGGCGCTTGTCTTCAACTCGACGTGGCACCTGCGCGGTCAAGTGGTCGGACAACGAACGGCAATCGGTAAACTGCAAGTGAAGCATAATGCGGCGAGCAACTTCCTCCCAGTGCGGTGACATGGGAAGCTTTCCTCGGATCTCTAGCAGCGCTGCTCTAATCCTGTCGCCATGCTCTGCAGCGTGCTGTAGAGAATACGCCTCACATTGGAGGGTCGCTCGGCACACTCGCTTCATCGTCGACGAGCTGTGCGCGATGAGATGCATTTCGTGGTGAGTTGCATCCGGATCTGAAGCGACTTTGGCGGATGTGAGCTAATGGCACCTTCCCTTCTGGGATTTCTGCCCAGATTCACCGGCAAACGAAGCATCACAGAATGTAACAACTGCGATTTCGCCAGTGCTCCATGGAAGCTTAGCCTATCATAGCCTTGTAGGTGGTGCAACGCTCGGCATCGTTCAGTGCGAGCGCAACAACCCTCTTGGCATCGCGAAGGGTCTCGACCGTAGCCTTGACCACCTGCTGTTGGAGCGCGTTGACCCTGTAGGCCAAGTCGGGTCGCGTAGCCCTGGCTACCCACGCTAATGAGCCGATGACCGACCTAAGCGCGGTGCGCTGTGAGCTCGACACGGGTGTCGTACCTTTTTCCGACTTGTACACATCGATTGGCCGAATGGCGCGCATGTTGTCACGGCATGTCACGGCAATTGATCTGTATCGTGCCGTCTGCGTGCTGGACGTACCCGCGCCCACAGAACCTGAATTTATCAGACTCTATACGGCCGATTTTAAATCGATCGAGTAATTGCTGTACTACCGGCTCGCCAGGCGGTGTGGCTGCCCAAAGGAAGTCGTCGACGTGCGTGCAAATCGCAGCACACAGCTTGCCGTCTTCTCCTGTAATGAAATACAAGGCAGAGAGGATCTGAGACGCTCTTAGTCCAAACTCGTTGTAGCTCTCCTTGATACGGAGGTAAAGGTTCCTGCCGGCGTCTGTGGTTCCATAGACGGGAACTCGCGTCACGTATACGCTAGATAGTGGCGTCATGTTCATAACCCCACGTAGATACATCCACTATCATCTCTGGGCTCTGTGGCCCGATGTAGAAAGGCATGAGCTCGAGGTCATGATTGTGCACCGTGCCGGGCCGCGGGGTGTCACAAAACAAGCCTCCAGACCCTGGCACTATAGCCCGACCGTGCGGGTCCTTGGGGGCTTCTGCATCAAAGCGTCGCCGCTGCGGTCTTCGGGTGAACTGGCGTGCCAACTACAGTACCATGACTGCGACTGCGAACTCTGCTGCTTCATGTCATGGCTCTCGTGAGCCTCCTGAGCCGGCTGTGGAGAAGCGATCGACGCAGCTTTGTGCGTGGGCACATGGGGCGAGGGTATGCGGAACCCTGTGATAAGCCTAGGTTGCTTGCCTACGGAGAGCCCCTCACTTATGTTTATACATAAGAGACCAGAATCATGCGTGCGGCAAAGTCGAACCATGATCTGACGGTAGCCTAATGCCGCATGCACTGTTTCTCAAGTCCTTGGATGTACCAAGTTGCGCCTGGGCATACAGGGAGAGCAACAACCGGGCGGAACCCTTAATCTCATGCGAGTCAAGTACGCCTGGCACCTTCACCTCACCTTCAAGCCCAATCGAAAAAGGTATGGTGCGGCGTCCTAGGGTTTCCGTGGCTCCGCTCAAACCCTTAAAGGTTCGGCCACCTTCAGGCTTAAACCTAGTGGTATATCCAAACTCGGCTAGTTTACCGGCAGCGTCGGCAATCCAGTCCGAACCATGGACGGTGCTATTGCATCCCTCGTCTAGCACTGCATATACGTGCGGCTCTGCGTAAATATTTACAACGGGTAGCTCTACAACGCCCAGCTGGAGTTCGCCGAGGAGGCGGTGTGGTCGTCCAGCGACACCTGCAGGTACGCTAGCAGTACGCTAGCAGACCCCCCCGTGTTATAGCGGGCTCGGCACGAAGTGGCCTTCGACAGTCTCCTGGAACTGTGCTATGGCAAGCACGACGACTAGAACTACAGGCAGGCTATCCCCTGTGTTGCCAACGATAGACCTAAGGAGGTCGAAGTCTAGGGTGTTAGACTCTCGCAACACAGTGGCCGCATCTTCCCGTGCCTTGCGCTCAGACTGTGGTTGTTCGTCCAAGAGCACGCCGCATAGCTTGCATTTGACACGGCTCGTCTTGCGGCTGCTGCCAGACCTCTCGGTGGAGGTGTGCGGGCACGTCGCCTGATCGATGATCTCCTTCTCCTTGCTGGTCTTCGTGACTGTGCCGCACTGTTTGCACGTCCGCGTATCTATGTATGCGTTGCTGCCTGACTTGCTGAACTCCTTACAGCCTCCCGGACACTTGCGGGGGCCGTCGCTCGAAGCAGCGCTCGAAGTCTGGACCTCGGGCTGAATGGGTTCAGGTGGTGGCATGTAACTCAAGGGAGTATCCCGCTTGGTAATCGAAATGGGCATATCATCCCTAACGTCTCATGCCTTTGTGTTGTCCGACGGTAAAAGCCCTATCGGATCCTTCCGGCGGGCTGTCACGCATGATGCCCGCGGCGGCTGTGTGCCGGATCTGTGGGTAGAAGATTCCTCCGCTACCTTTTCCGGACTTGTCCGACTTCGTGGGGGAGTTCTGAAGGTGAGCCGGATAGGCTTCCATTCTCCCTGCACTCGCATTCGAGAGGTAAACCACTTCGCACTTGCTGTCCTCGTCCACGGTAGCAAGGTATGCCTGCGGCTTCACCGCCGCTGGCTCTGCAGCGGGCGCGGCGTTCTCACCGGTCGTTGCCGGGATCGTGGCGCCCTTGGCTCCACTGCCTTTGCCGCGAAACTTGCATGCTGGGTCACCGGCCCAGTGGCCAATGATGCCGCATTTCAGACATCGACTCTTCGCTTTCAATTCCGCCAACTTGGCCTTTCTGTCCGCTATGGTGAGGTTGCTGCGGACAACTTTGCCTCCGGGCTTTCCCCCGGGCTTGCCCTTGCCTTTGGACTTGCCTTTGGCCAGGGCCGGACTCTGCATACATATCGTCCAAATCGTCAAGCTCGGCCTCGAACGCAACCGCCGTATAGGCATTGAGCTGAACTGCCAAGTCTTCGTCGTCAATCCACTCGTCGTCAGGCTCACCCCAGGCGCGGTGGGAGGGTAACCGTCGCACCTGTAGCCATCCTCCGGCCGTCCCTCGCCACTCGGGTGTTCAGCGTCCTGATACTCAGGGTCGTTGCCGTAGCCCAAATACACGAATTTGGGGTAGCGCTCTTGTGGCCGATCAAAGCGCTTCCAGGTCTGCCTGGACCTGACGTGTCCTTTGACGTCAGTAGTCGCTCTTTCATGTGGACTACTGAGTGGTGCTGGACCAAAATCTTGGCATACTCATCGATGCTATGCGTTCGAGCTGCGGTTTTCACCATCAACTGCTCGGTGCGGTCCAAACCGGACAACTCAACCAATAGGTTGGCCCACATGGCTTCGGACAATCTAATGTCCGGGTCCAGCTCACGGAGCGTGGACCACCACCTTTTACGGCGTGCGATATACGACAACATCGGCTCTCCTGGCTGTTTCGCCAGGGGTCCAGTAATGAGCTGTCCTTGCCTGAAAAACTCGGAAGCCTCTTCGGCCTCTTCGGATTGAAGAGGAAATGCTTGCTTCCGGATTTCCTCAACCAGATGAACCAGATGGTCTATGCCGTCGCAGCGCAGAAGCCTGTCGAGACCTATGTCTCGGGCGATGCAAAACTCGTCGCCACACAGGCCTTCCAATATCTTCTGCACACGATCGTTCATATCGAGCTCTTCGTCTTTGACGTCTTTCAAGGTGCGTCGCCTTCAACCTGGCTTGGGTGCGACGGCAGCGACTCCACATCCTCATCTTCAGCCTCGGATGTGGACCTCCCCCTCCTGGCACTCGAGGGGCTAGCGGGATACCGCTACTGGACCGCTACTCGACTCACCCTCAGTGGGGTGGCTGCTCGTACCTCGGCTGGTCTTGCCTTTCCATTTGCGCGGAGATGCTGACTGAGATTTGGCACTTGCCGCGGCTCTCAAGTCCTTCAAAACCTCGCGGCGCTGTCGCTCGCGGTGTTGGAGAACACGCACCCGAAGCTGAGCCCTCATTTGTATAAGAGCCAGACTGTTTGCAACGGATTCTAGGGGCTGGGTGCAACGACGCACGGCAGCTTGCTTTTTGCTGCGCTTGAACTCAAGACATCTGCGGTAGGGCGCGTTCATACGCTACTCAAACGACAACTGCTCTCAGAGCGAAGTTAATTCCAGTACTACATACAAGACTCAACGTGAAAGATACTTCAACACGGCCACAGACATGAGGTGAGAGCAAGGAAAGCATCCTGAGCATCAGGAAATCGATTTGGATGGGCTGCGCAGATGAGTCTCATCAGGAGAGTGCATGGGATCCAAACTTGGCAAGTTGATGAAAAGGGCATCTGCCCCAAGTCGAAGTTGACACACACGACTCAGAACGTGCGCTCCGTGCCTGCCTGGCACGAGTAGGAGTCTTCCTGGCATGGGCCGCATGCTATTGCTGCTATTATGCTATTGCATGCTGCGTCGCTTGACTCGAGAATCACGGGGGCTGTGGCCGTGGCTGCCCCACCACACAAGATACCCGCGACCCCAATACCCCGTGGTTCCACAATTTGCTCGGCATTGCAAGGTCTGCTGAAGTACATAGGGGCAGCGGTCAGGCAGAAGCTTGGAACGACCTTGAGCTGTTCGCTATCATCCAAAACCACCGGCACGTTGCCTCCGGCTCACAACCTTTCAACGTGACCGAGACCACAAACGCCACGGCGAGCAGACGGAGTTCCTCGGGCCAGAGCACGGCGACAAGCTCAAATTGCCCTCGCTGAGGTACACACCTTCATCGCGTCGAACTCGGCCTAGAGCATCGGACACGAGCATGGCTTTCTCAAAAGACGCAGCACTGCGGAAGTCTTGCAGAAAGGGCTCAGGCGCTCCAGCGCCCACTCATTCAGACTTTGTCGTGCTAACTCATATTGTAACTCCTTTCGGAAACTCGAGTTATCTTGTGGGGTGGATTTGCTCACGTCCACGTTTGAAGGGCGTTGGAACCAAACAAAAAAGATCGCAGCAAGAAGCCGAACCCAACATTAACCAGTCAAATGACATGGCGGCTCCATGCGACCACGCGACAATGAACTTGTAAACCTAAACGCAACCAGCAACTAGCAAACAACAGTTATTAACAAGAAGCAAACAGCAATCAGAACAACCAACGACTGACAGTCACAACGAACAGCATCAAATGGCCAAGGGCTGTACGACGGTCTTTCCACAGGAAGACAGCTTGTGCTTGAACGTTGCATGGTTGAGGCAAAGACCGACACACAACAACGCTCCGAAGCCCTGTAGCAGGCCCTGGGAAGACGATGTCAACAATCGAAACTCACACTCACATGAAATGTCGTGTTGCAGCCGTCACACTCTCAACGGGCAATCGCCCAACAGAGCGTGCGGCAACAGCTCATGGGGTGGTTTGTCAGGCACCTTCCAGTCTAATTCCGACTGCGAACTCGGGTCTCTGAATTGCCCTGTTGCGATGTGACTTTTTGCTCAAACCGGCTTGTTGCTTGTCGGGGACTGCGATTCTGCGGCTTCGAACGTGCGATTTACGAGAATTGCGCAGCTCGCAGGAAGAAAACTCTCAGCGGCCGAGTTTGTAGCATTCGAGGGACAGGGAGACAGCCAGAAACGATTTGATCTGAGAAGTGATCTCTCTAAAGGCTGAACAGCTGCGCATGTTTCCCATCAGCTAGCTGCATAGTCGACACTACGGCAAGACCCGGGCTACGCCTGATGCAAGCCTCAAGCGACCACACAGATCAAATTTCTGATTCTCCTCTAAGTTGACCCAAGATGTTTCATCCTCGGTACTTGTACATGCCACAACTGCTCAACATCATCGCCTCAAGCTCGGAAAGAAAGAACATGAGCAGAATTGACAAACCGTGCCTCGGGCACGGCACACAACGGAAAAGATGTGTAGTTTGCAGAACACTGACTTGTTCCAAAATGGCAGCGGCAGAGCACGGTGTCAGTTCCTTGATGGACGTTCAATCTGTGTGGGATACAAGAAATCATGTCATGCAGCATCCCCTGATGAAGGCGCACTTTCCACTAGTGGTCACCTCGGACATGACGCGAGTGCAAGAGTCTTCGAGATCCCTCAGTTGCACACGAGATCCAGGGAGTTACTCACCAAACCGACTGCGCTCGAAAAAGAAACGGAGGTCTTCCAAGTCATCCACTTGACTCTCTGACGTAGCTGTGCCAGTTCTGGAAACTTCTTCAGGGACAGCTCTTGCTCTTCATCGAAGGCCTTCAAGGACATCTCACTGACAGAAAAATCCTGGCAAGAAGCAAACACCTCCAGGATGGCATCCAGAAGTTTATCTGGCAACTCCTTGGCATGGCATGGCATGGCCACGTAAGGAAGCATGCAGGATGGCGTCAGCGGAGCCAGCGGAGCTTCGAGCCGAGAAGCAATTTCTTGACACAGGGCCATCAGTGACGGGATGTGAACGCCGCGAACGCTCGCGGCTTCCAAACCTAAGATCTCTCCGTGCCGAAGCTGCAAGGCTCAAGGCTCGCAAAGGTGAGGAGACAACCATTTCGAAGTCGGAGCAATGCCTGGCGGCAAGTCGGCTGCTTCTGAAGACCACGGTATCCTGTGATCATGAAGAAAGCCAAAGCCGCCTCGATAGACCTGGAGATCTTGCAAAGGGAGGGCGTCTCCTTGGTCACCAACAAGCAACGGTATGCAGTCAGCCGGTCTGAGATTCATCCAATGTGTGAGCTGCATCTGTTACTTCTGTCACCTCCAAACAGCATCGGTCCCGACACCGCACACCGCCGCACTTGCGAAACGCACGCGCTTAGCTGTGCAATTTGAGAGACGCACCTTGGCCTCGCCTTGGCGCCCGCGCGGCGGCGGGCCGCCGCTGGGGCTCTTGGTGCCGGCCCGCTGGGGCCGGGGGAAAGTTTAGCAAAGCGTCCGCATCCCAACCAGTGCTCCCGCTTGCATCGGAAGCAGGACAGGTGGTTCCAAGGACGATTTTCAAACCACAGCGCCAGAATGTTGATTCGGAAGCCAGGGTGGGCAATGTGGAAACCCGGAATATTTCGGATTCCAGAAATGGAATCGATCAGAAGCCATGGAATGCTCGAAAAAGACGCCATCGCCTACTGACTTGAGAGAACCTTCAAAAAACTTGTGACCGACAGGTCACATGAGGGTTCCGAATAAGGAAACGTGATCAACCGACATCACGTTTGAAGAGGGGCCGAGTCGAAGAAAACCGCCTCATGAGAGGGCCGGTCAAGGAACGTGATCAACGGCTATCGCCGAATTAGCGGTTTATACGGCATGTTGTCCTCGGGCAACTCGCAGTGATTTGGCCCTGTGGAGCTGGTGCCAGCGCTGGCGGAAAAGGCTAAATGCAAGCAACGCTGTAAGAAAAGAATGCCTGTTCCTGTTCTGTATCGAATTCGCACTCAGGTCGGAGGGCCCAGGTTCACGTTGTTGGGCCTATGGCTTATTTAGGATTATGCGTGCAAGCTTCAGGTTGAAGGGCTTTATGGTTAAACCAAGTTAAACCGCAGTTTCGGTGTCAGGTGTCAAGGCGTATAAGTTCTGGGTTCATGTCATGGCTTGGGGGTCAATGAGGGTCACGGGGTTGACAGCCTTGGGTTTACGTCTAGAGTTCAGCGATCGCAGTATTCACAATGATCTGGCCCTTCACTTCTTGTGATGCTGGTGTTCACAAGGGCTCTTGGTTGGTGCCCCAAGATGAGTCTGGTCTGCGATTTCTAACTCACTGCTAGGAGTCTGAAGTCGTCTCAAGTCTAGGGTTGAGAAAGGTTTGTTCTTCGTGGTTTTTTCGGCTTTGATCAAGACTTAAGATTCAGTGATGCAGGGCTTGGAAGTTTCGGGTTTGCCGTGTGGGATGTTTGCAGTTGAAGGCCCAGGTGCTATTTCAGGATTCTGTCTGTGTTGAGTCAGAGTGTGTCCGAAAAGCCTGATTGGGGATTTGGGGCTTGAGGTGCCGCCCGGTGCCTTTGGGAGAAGAAAATCCAGAAAGAGGTTACGAATTCAGACCGGAAGCGTCAGCCCGAAAAGAGTAGGCATGTCTAAACGCAGACGGCAGCTCACCAACCCTCTAAGAAGGGGGCTAGAACCGCTCCGCGAGTGCACTGCTCCACCTCGTCCAAAATATCCAACTTCTCCTCCAAGTCCAGGTCCGCGTCCTCGAGCTGTGTCAGCTCCAGCACCGTCGCGTACAAAGCCCTCGCTTCCTCGGCTGAGTTCGCCATCAGGGCCTCCGGATCGATGGCCATCTCTGCCGCCATCTGCGTATAACATAACGCCTGCAGTTTCTCAAGGACGAAATCTAAGTCCAGAGACTCCAATGTTCTCTGCCGCAAAGAATCAGCTAATTCTGTATCCACTGCGTCACCGACGAACTCATCTCCATACTGCGCAGCAGCTACACATGTGCGAAAGGGCCGGCGTTTTCTGGACCTGTCCTGGAAGCACCTCCGTCTCGAGTGAAGCAACGCCAGACTTGTGCTCAGCAAAGCGCCTGTGCACTTGGCCCGCTGAGAACGCTGGCGCAGGTGCTGGTGGTGTTGATGCTCTCGCTGGCGCTGGCGGCTGGCTGTACTCTTGGAGTCGACGCCGACGCATCCGGGTGCCCTGCATTCAGCAACTGCAGCCAGCACAGGCGGTTGAGCTAAAGGAGGACCATGAAAATGCGCCATGCTGCACAAACTTCACATGTCAGTCCTGACGCTTTATCACACTAGACGCACAAGACTCAGCACCTCGAGGTTGCACACTTTAAATGAAGATCATCCCCTCCTATGTTCTAAAGGCCGTTCTTGTTTCATGCAGAGAGCTCTTTATGTGAGTCGTATCATATCTCTTCGTGACTTGAAAGGAGGCAGACCATGTTTCACAGAGGCAATCGCAGACAACTCGTCCTTGTATGCCGCAGTATCATCCACTCCGATCATAGCCTCACTGTCACTGCATAGCATCCTGCGGATCCCAGAACCACAGGTTGACAACCACCAAACACGGTTCTGTGAAAGGGGGCTGGAGGTGGGCCTGTTCGCCTGACAAAGAACACTGGATGAATCTTCTGCAGAATTGCAGATCAGTGGAGGATTTTTTTGGAGCACCATGTCGACTCGTGCGAAACGTTGCCAAACACTTGTGGCCACGTCGAAACCTCCAATTGAAGCTTATGCAATCCTGTGCTCCCACAGGCTTCTGGAGGCGAAAGCCTGCAAACTCTCTTCAGCCATGAACATGCTTGAATACTGCTCATCTCAGTACAACCAGCCTGGGCACAAAGGCGGTCAAACGTTTAGGACGACCAAGGCTTGTAGCTGAGCTAATGGCTTCGCTGCTGCCGGGGCCTCTTCACCAAGCGGCACACCATTGAAGGTCGAACCAGCTTGGAATGACTGTGAGGCGACTGGGTGCCAGGCATGGCTGAATCTGAAATTGATGCTCCAACATCATGATGAATACCTCGCAACACGGCCAGATCAGAGATGTGATGTTTTCACTCGCAGTTGTCATCGTGACGTCCTCACCGGTGGAAGCCTCTCTTTAGAAGGCCGTGCTCGTCGACTGGAAATGCTATGGCCTGACCCGACAGCTTGGACGACATTCCGAGACCGATGGCTGAGGCCCAACTCCGACATCTCATGGAGAACTCATGGAGACGGGTGACTTTACCGTTATATAGTTGCAAAGTGCGTTCGTCAGAGTCCCTTGCAGAAAAACTGTTCGCGAAACCGCGGGAAGGCTAATCAACACTAGCTGCCAGGCCAGCTTTGGCGAGCCCGGCTTTGCACGAAACATGCGATGGTATTGTTTTCCCAATGTCTCGTTTGCCCCCTGCAACTTGAGCGCGTGATAACAAGCACAAATGAGCTGCTGACCCTGTCCCACTGCAGTGCAGGGGGCTTCAAAGGCCGGACCTGTTTGAGAAATGGTCAGCTTCCGACGACCGGGAGCTTCGCAGGCCAATCGGACGCAGCGTCCGTTGCTAGAGGTGTTGTTTTTTTCTCGGGCGGAAGACTTCTTTTGATGCCGTTGTGGAAAAGTCCGGTAGTCCGGTGCAGCGCAGACTGGACGGGTGCAGATTCGAGATCTGATCCTTTTGCGGCGGTCGGACCTACCGGCCACAGAAAAAATGAACCTGTGAAACTTGTCCCTCACGTGACGGACGGACAGGGTGTACCTGCACCCGGCGCCTCGCAGGGAAAAGAGTCTGAGGCGTGCGAATCAAAGTGCACCCGACCGAAGCTTGCGTTGTCTGTCTATTTCTTGGTGAATATGGGAGCTCGCAGGGCAGAGCCGCAAACCCCCATCCCGCTTGTTGTATAGCTTAGGAGCACCCACTCTCTTCCTTTTGTTGCCTGAGGATCCTTAATCCTCACCAGTTTGGTATGTGGTAGAACATATGACATATGCATTGCTGGTCACACGTTCGGTGTGTAAGGGAAGGCATTGCTGGTCACAAGGTTGGTATGTAGGCGAGTATGTAAATGCCGTGGTATGTAGGATGGCAAGTTGACACTGTCCCGACATCTGAATCAGCATTTATGTAGGAGACTATTTTGTTGATCTATCGTGCTCATCCTTGTGGCCACCGAGCTTTCTAAATAAAGCTGCAGCTTGACGTCTGGCTCTGTGACAGATTTCTAGCCGGAGGAGTCCCAGACTGTGCCCATTCTTCAGGTGTGATGTGTCCCCCTGCTTCACATAAAACTGAGCTGCTTTCTAGGACCCTTGGCGACAGGGCAGCACAGACACACACACACACCACTTGAAACTCGGACAACATTGAACTCAAGTCACGCGATCTGAGTGTCAAAACTTCAAAACTCACATGTTGCCAGGATCTCAACAATCTCTGTAGGCTAGTTCACTGAGTTAGCCAAGGCACCTTGCAATGACCACATGCAAGCAAGTCAGGTTACAACTGTGCAAAAAGCCGAAACCGAGAACAAAACCGCAACAAACATCGTGTCGATGACCAAGGCACTCAGGATAAGGGTTGTGGGCTTGGCCTTGAGCCTTGTCACTTCTATGCCAGGGCGATGGCACGCACTGCACAGCCCGCTGCTGTTGTTTACTGTGGGAGCGACCCACTACTGCGCCCATGTCCCAGAACGGCACACACACACACAGACACACAGGCCTGCCCACCCGCCCGCCCGCCCGCCAGCACACACAGTCAGACACCACCTTTGCGGGCTGACGGTGCAAAGGAATCACAAACTCGCGCTGCAGAGTGCCGCCTTAGCTTCGAAGTCCGTGTATCCATGAGAAGTGCCCGCATGGTACGCCTCGAACGGATCTTCAATGCCGCGAGAAGCATGCATGTGCCTTGCCAACAGCTTTGTGATCCAGGCACGCTACATGCAAGCGGTTCATGTGTGCTGCTCGTCCAGCCTCTCGGCTGCACTCACTCCGTCTTCCAAATTCAAGTGCATGTTGCGCAAGCTCGGAATCCAAAGGCAAAGGGGCATGTGCCTCACCAATCTTATCCAGCATGGTCGACACAGAATGCCTGATGCGACAATCAGCTGGTTGCTAGCATCCTCCAACACCAGAGAGCATCTTGGTCGCTGCAAAGACTTCTGCCGATGCCTGCTGCCCTCGCAACCAGGCGAAGGCTGCAAAAGACCCTGCGCAGTCATCAATGCAGGGAAGCCCCGACAAGCTGCAATGCGAAGTCACAAAACACCGACATCTTGTGGGGCAAAGTCAGACAAGCAAAGCCTGCAGATGCCGGTAGCGCACCTGCGATGCAGGGGCCCCACAATCCACACAGAGTTTAGATTTCAGAGTCTCGAAATATTCTTACGAAAGCACGCTGAGCCGGAAGATTACCAAGCTTCCACAGGCTGTGTTTCTGGCTGGTTCCGACTCATGCTCGTCTAAACTTGCACGGATCACAACCGCCTCCATCAGTTCCTGGCTTCTGAGTGAACTCTGCAGCTCCTCAACCTGCACTTGCAGTCCACAGGAGTGAAAAGGACCACCGTCGACCGTGGCGACTGAACTATCTGAAAGAGCCACAGCGACGAGAAGCCAACAATTGGGAACGAGCTGTCACTTGGCAGCCCTATGCACACCACATGAAGAGCAAGCTGGGGTAAACCAAAGCTACCAGGTTTGCACAATAAGCATAATGCTGATGTTACTGCTGGAGACGATGATAAGGACAGCGCCGCGGCGGAGTTGATTATGATGAAGAACCGGAGGAGGAGGAGGAGGAGGAGGAGGAGCGGGAGCAGGAGCGGCAGGCGCAAGCAGGAGCAGCAGGAGCAGCGGAGGAGCAGGAGGAGCAGAAGAGCAGGAGGAGCAGGAAGAGCAGGAGGAGCAGGAAGAGCAGGAGCAGGAGCAGAAGCAGGAGGAGGAGGAGCAGGAGGAGGAGGAGGACTGCGACCGCAAAGCGATGAGTGCCTGGGCGACACATGGTCAATCATTTTACGGTTTTAGAGACTATCCTTTGTATGAATTCACCGTGCATCGTCTCGATATATATATATATATATATATATATATCAATATTGCTGACAATGAACATGGCGACGTGCGGTGCGCAGCGTCTGTGAATAATCCGCACATGCGTCTGAAGGTTTGGAAATGTTGCATGGTGAAGCTTGGAGAAGTGGCTCAATCAATTTGTATGCACGAGCCCGGATGCTGGGTTTGGCTACAACACACAGCCCTGCACAGCAGCCCGACAACCTGCTCCCAGACGAGACGTGCACGACAGGTCAACAAGCTAAACAAGAACTGAACATTCAAGATTTGTTCGGGAAAATAGTGGAAAATAGAGGAAGCGTACCTCAAGCTAGGCTAGGCTTCTATAAACATCAAAATATGTCAAAGAAGCGAAGCAACAGTTGCCCCCTCCCCTCCTCATCCTGCCACGACGGACGCGTTTCGGGAAGCAGCACGGTACTCTGCGGGAAAGATACCAGTAACGGCGACCGTACGACAAGTTTGTCAGCTTGGCTGAGATATTAATATAGATGCAACAGGGAACCAGCCTCTTCTTGCAACAGCTGCAAGGCTTGGTCCTTGCCGGCGAACGCATTGCCACCACAAGTATCGATCGACAGCTATGGGCATGTGTTTTTTTCGTATGCTGTAGGTTTCTCCCCTTGTGTGAATCTAGCTTTTCCGTTTATGTGAACCTGGCTCTTCCTTACCCGATCGATATCACCGCCAGGACCAAAGGCTAACTTCAAGATTTCGAAGCAGCTTGTCCTTCAGCAATAAAAGTCTCTGCAGCTCATCCACAGACAACACCTGGTGAACAAGAATGGAACATAATGGAACACATATTGCGGCAGCCTACAGCTGTACACAAGCAGCCTTCCACAAAAGCAAAGTCGATATCATGCTTCGTGGGAGCAAAGAGTTCGACAATCCCCATCAGAGCCTCCAGCTCCGGATTCGCAGCCTGCACGATTTTTTCGAGTCACAGAACCTTCCTCTCGCGAAAGAGGCAGCTTCATGTGCTCCATCGACAGTGCACTGGCACACTTGAGAGGACGCATGAAACACGCACTGCTTAGGGACCGCCTTCCAGGCTCTGTGAGCTTTGGATGAGATGCCGGATTTGGGGGAGCCGAGTGAACGCCTTCGAGAGAGTCTTGTACTCTCTGGCATGGCAATGGCAACGACCCGAAGTAGGTTCGAACTGACTTCGCAAGGTAGTCTGAGACTGAGATCAGGTCGCCGTGATTCACATGTGCCATGATCCATGTCGTGGTAAGTAACAAGTCTCTGGCTGCGAAGGGCTTCTTCCGCTTCTTCCACTTCTCTGGCTTTTCGGGGAACCCAGCAAATACTCGCCTCGATGCATGTGATGCTGACACCCTACCGATACCCCTGGTCCTAGCACATCAAGGAACAAGCGACAAAAAAGCATGAAGCCTTGGTTCAATGGACTGACTCATCTGTGCCAGTGAGATGCTCGGCAGCGGCTCTCTGTGTAGTTCGGGTGGCATTCCCTCGGCACACGACTCGCCGCATGATTTAGCAAAACGTATCTCCCACATGCCGCATTCTAGCATGGCAGGGTGCGGCACTCGATCGCTCATGGCGCCAGAATCATATGGAGCAAGAACATCTTCTACAGCAAGAAACTGAAAGAAGCCCATGATCGTCAATGCCATGCACACCCCTTCCGCTGATTTTGTTTGCCTTCCAACTTCGCTGCGACCCGCACAGTAACTAACAGTAACCAGTAAATTGCAAAAGACGTAAAATGGCGATAGCTGCCCAACTTTGCTGATGACAAATCAGTCTATGCCAGGAGGATAGCCGAAGCCCCCTGCTGCAGGGAAGGCTACGCAAGTGCATTTAGCCAGCATTGCCAGGTTATGGCCATTTGCCACTTACTCTCTTCAGCAACAAGGATGTGTACAGGTGCTGTACATTGGCGAGCCCACCATGCACCAAGTCGGAATTTTTGGAGTGGTAGAAGCTGTATGCGAGTTACACATCTACGCACAACGACTGCACGACCAGCCCGGGGCTCACGGAACGAGAAAACTCCATCGTGCGACAGGCGCCTTCACTACTATTCCTCAACTTGATCTGAACCGCTAGCGACATGAAATTTGGAGTTACGACGCCACTCGTTCTGGGGCAGGCCACGCTTGTTTTTGTCGCTGCAAGGCCGCATCCAACTATGCGATCAAGTCGGGTCATTCTAGCCACTGACACTCTCTTTCAGAAGTATCAGCTGACTGCGACAGTGAAACCATCCCACTTTTGCAACAATGTCCTTCGATCAGTTCGCACTCTGTCCAATGAACGGAAAGCAGCAGGGATGCCCCCCACTGCCAGGTTTGCGCGATCAAATAATCAGCTTCCTGCAAGCCATCAAAGAGTGGCCGACTGCTGCTCCAGCCACCTCATCTTGCCTGTGTCGATAAATGTCGCGCATTCAAACAACCTCTACTCTCCTTTCGCACATGTCATCACATGTCTATACCGAAGCCGTGTACAAGCATCGGTTCATGTTGCTGCAGGCTAGCAGCTTTCCAATTCTGAGATGGAATCCTTTATCATGCGAAGCATCTTCAGCTGCTGCATCTGGGATACGGGTACATCCCGCAATAAGATGTCCATAAGACCTTCAACGAATTCTTCGCGGGTCACGACACCAGATTTGTCAACGTCCTGAATTTTGTTGCATGCAAAGGGGTCCTACCACAACCGAGATCGAGTTCTGGGGCGGGATGCCTTGGGCTTCTTGAAGCTTGGTGTATTTGTGCATTTGCGTTCGACAGCGTAAATCGGTTCCAAGAACCCAAGCTTCCAGGGCATTCGATTTGCAGTATATGGCACAAGACCCTTTGAAATCTGAGCCTGAGCACCCTTCGAATGTGAGCACAAAAAAGGTTAGGTCGGTCACGTTGCCATGATGACCATTGCACAAGGACAGCACCTTCCTAGGTCCTCGAAGCTGGAAGTACTGCGAATGAGTACGTGCGGACGATGCAGGCAAGAAGAACTTGAAGCCTCTCCCATAAACTGACGTCAGCCCAGCATCCAAGACGTTGAAAAGCTCCGTCATGCTGCCCACAGATGCTTGGTCTAAAAGCTGGTCCGGAATTTGACCGCTGCTTTCGAACTCACGCATCTCCTCTCATAATTCGAGACATGTAGGGATCAATACTGTTCCGCGGGCAGCTACCTTCCAGGACTGATGACCTTTCCTCGATGGCTATCTCGCCACTCCCATCTGCATCTGCTAGATCAAAGAGCTTCAGAATCTCGGGCAGCATGGTTTTTGTGTTGGCACTCCTGTACCGAGAGGTTGGAGAATCATTGACAAGCACATGTCGAAACAGGCTGCGACGAGGCAAATCCCACAAAACAAACAAGACACCCGTGCCTGATCCTGTCGTCCTCTTTTCGCAAAGCCCTCGCATGTTCCATGGATCCCTCAACGAGGGCTGCAGTCACGAGATTCATCACCTCACTGGCAGGCATGCCAAAGTGTGACAGCCGAGCTACATCTCGATCGTTGAACGACACGAATCAGCAAATTAAGGACTTTGTAAAACAAAGATGGCCTTGAGACGAAAGTTCCAAGTTTACTGACAACATCTGACAATTATAACATCTCACGACAAAAACAAGCATGCATTCGCGAGTGAGAACCACAACAGGTTTTCTGTTCTAGCATTCGCAGGCATCCGCTGCGAATGTTTCGCTTTTCAATGCTCGGACTCTCGCCACCCTCTATCGGAAGTCCATGAGCCCACCAACTTAGCAAAGTGCGCCAGCTTGCATTCCCTAGACATCGCAAGAGGAAAAGAAGGCTCGGACATTGGTTGGTTTCTTTAGCTTTGTCAGCTGATACCCAAGAAACGATGTGGGCTGGCAAACCATCACTCCAAGAAATTTTGTTGGCTGGCGACGCCTAGACGCGAAAGCGATAATCTCAGTAGAAACCTCCGTTTTTAAGTTGAATCGGGATGCTTGGTAATAAACTCGACGAGTCACCAGATAGGTCGGGTGGGGAACCCTGCGAGGCCTGAACAAAAGTGCTGGCTGGCGAACGCTACGCAACAAACGTGGTTGGACATCCTGCACCCTCAAAACCAAATCTTGGCTGTCAAAGCTACTCCAAAGCGAGATGTTGGTGCGAAATCCCACAGTTGGAAAGAAGATGCTGGGCGGAACGCATGAAAACCGAGAGCGGAGTGCTTGCTGGCAGAACTTCAAGAGTAGACGTTCCAGTAAAATGCTTGCGCACGAAAGTGACGCGTTGGTTGGCGAACCTCAAACCATATTAGGCGGGGATGTTGGTTTTGAACTGAACACGTGGAACCCCAGAAAGCACTGCTCAACACACGTGCCAAATGGGACACTTCGAATCTCGAAACGACATGTAAAACGGCGAATTTACAATATACCCATTCCAAACTACATGGTTTCCGCCAGTGGTACGGGAGGCATTTCCAAGAATGTTCACATGCTGAAAACCATGGCAGGGGCGATGGAGTTGTAGGTCAGGGATTTTGAGGGCTAGAAAAGGGCTGCTAAGAATTCGGAAGCAGTTTTTGCCACTGCGCTGTCCCAAGCCAGTGTTTGTCTTCGAAGCCTTTGGCGCAAAATTTAAGAGTCCCAGCATTGAGTAGGCCCTGTCGAGAAGCCGCGAAGACGACGTGCATTATGCATATACGCATACGTAGAGTTAAGGCAACGACACTATGACTCAGAACATGGCTTGCAACAAAAACATTTCTCGTCCAGCTGCAATGCTACTGGGCAAGTACTTATTCCTAAGTAGGCAAGGACTATGTGATAAGCAGGACCAGTTAGGAAGAACATAGAGCGCAACAAAAATAATTCTAGTGAGGCAAGTCATCATCAGAAACAGAACGTCAGTACCCCCCCAACCCCCAACCCCCTACCCCCTCCACATGAGGACAAGAACTACCGGCAGCAAGCAGCACCACGCAAACATCAGAGTAGTCTGAACGCACGGCACGAGCGCCGTTCTCCGAGAAAGCCACTGAAAATCTCAAGAGCGCGAAGCAGCAGAACCTCGCAAAAGCCGACCTGGACACCGAAAAACGGCCAGCCGCTGAAACAACGAAAATGCCCAATGTCCAAATTCCCGGAAAAGCAGAGAATATCTGAAGACCTCGAAACAGCGAAAACCTTGTCCAAACCGAGTCCAACAGCTGAAAAGCGAAGAAGAACCCACGGGCGTGTGCGGCACGCCCTCCAACTACATGCTGGGAGAGAAACCCCGGAGCGTGGCGAACCCTACGCCCCGGAACAAGAAGCTGCATGGAAGCCTGAAAACCACTCTTAGATGTAAACCCTTGATAGCAAACCCTACCGACCCAAAGCATATCGTTGGTGGTAAACCCTACAAAGCCGAACGACAAAATGCCGCCTGACTGACCCTACACAACAAAGGTGGTTGGGATGGCAAGTGAACCGCAAACACTGCGCAAAGGTGTTGGGCACGAAAGACAAGGCAAACTCGTCAAACCCAAGAACGACATGTCTGCTGGCAAGGCCTCACAAACTAGATGTTGCATTGGAACTTGTAAACCATGAACCATACAATCGGGGAGATTTCGGTTGGCCAAGGTTGAACACGAAAAGTCACATCCTGAAAGCACACATTTCGTGGAAAAATTGACAGTCGAGCAAACCTTTTTTCGAGCCTCTTGCGAGATGTTGGGCGGAAACCCAAATCGCGAAGCGAAACAGTGGCGAGCGACCCGAACGACAAAAATTCTCAAACAGAAAACCCGAAAAAGAACTTTGGCGTGGCGAACTGTAAACTGCCCGGATCTGGCAAAAAAACATGCTGGCTGTCAATGCCCAAAACCCCGAGCGACATGGATCGGAAACCCCAAACCAAAAATGAAGTGTGGCGTTGGCTTGCGAATCCTAAACCATGCAAGTGCAGAAAGAAGGACCTAAGCAGCGACGTCAACCGCATGGCCTTAGCCCAAGTGCTACGACCTTCGTTGTGCACAGGTCTTGCTATCTCATCTAGGAGGCATGTCAGGGTAATTGTCAAGACAGGTCAGACTTTGCAGGTGTTTGCGCTCCGCCTGTCTTCGACGATGCTTCGGGCACCACTGAGTCGGTTACCGAAACTGACACAATGAGAATGAGCACGGCGAAGAAGACGAATATTGCTGGCTCCAGCTTGACCATTGGGAGGTAGATCGCGGATATGTTGTCCATGGTGATGAACTGAGTGAGTGTAATCATCGACATGCCCAGCGAGCTGAAGTTCTCACGAATCACCGCATTTGCAGCAGGATCGGACTGAAACCGGGGATTGACTGCAATGAGCTCAAGGCCCAAGACACCGAACACATACAGTACCAACCTTGCTCGTTCGGTTTGAAGGCGTTTGAGGCAGGATGTGATCACACCAGTCACATGATTAGATTCAGAATCGTAACAGGACTCGAGGTATTAGTTCTTAATTGCCACGACAAGCTTGCATCGACCTTCCAATGCAAAATGTCCCTGCAATCATGTCCGACCAAGCAGCAACAATAGCATTAAGGTGGAAAGTACTGTGTCCGCTGAAGCCATGAGACCATGCACCAAGCGCCACAGGGGCTTGATCTGCTTGACCATGCGAAATGAGCGGATGAGGCGAAAGAGACGCAGCAAGCGCAAGACAATAATCTGCTGTTGTGCTTCACCAGCGACACCGGCAAGGAGACGTTCCAAGTAAGAGAACACCACTAGACTGAGATCGAAAAGGAACCAACCTTCACAGAATATCTTTGAGCCTCCAGCCAGAACCCTTAAAATAATCTCAATGGTGTAGATGCCGAGCAGCACCACTTCCACAGGTGCAGCCCACTCGAGATTCCCATCATCAAGACGCAGCTCAGCTTCTATCCCAATGATGACTGAATTTAGGATAATAGCTGCAAGAATATAAAGCTCAAAAACCCAGCTGCGCACAATTCGAACAGAAGCTTTGTGCAGGAATGCCCCAACGCCTTCAGACCAAGCTGGAATGTTGGCTCTTGTTTCGTTACGGATGTGGTCGCGTAGAGCACCGCTTGTTGTCTGCCGCCTGAAACTGGACTGGTGTAAAACCGTCGCCACACCACCTGAATCTTGAGATCTGTCGTGCGAGACTTCCTCGGGTGTCCATGCTTCACCACAAATCTGTTGCGGCCAGCTCGATTCGCATGCAATTTGCAACCAAGCTGCCCGAGCAGACTTCCCAGGCATTGTTTCTGGTGGTGCACTTGGGGAAGCAGCAGAAGTTCTCGCTGCCTTTGCAACAAAAGCTAGCAACGGCTGCGGTGGAGTCCTACATGGAGATTCTAGTTTGAATTGCACCCACACAACACGGCCTCTGTGCTCGCACAGAATGTTCCGCTAGTGCGATCTTTTTCGGACCACAAATACTTCGGAAGCTTGTCAGGAAAAGTGGAGAGCACAAGGAGATCTGAAGCATGCCAATAAACTGACAGCTCGCATGTGAAGAAATCGACGAAGAACTACAAAAGGAACGATCCGGGACCGGCCTCTTGTTCTCCATCTGTAGAGATGGGATCTCCTGTGAAGCATGGCTCCTGGATCACCACCTTCACGTCACGAAATGCTTTTTTTGGCCCTGGCCTATGCTGCCAGATCAAACCACCGTAGCAAATAGCCACGCTGCCATGCTTGTTCTGATGTCGGATGAACACGCAGCGACAAACCGAAACTGCAAGACCTGCCTGCTCTTTGCTGGCTGCAGCAGTCGTGAGCTGGACTTTCAGTCGCGCCAATACTCTGCGTGACCGAGCGGAGACGTCTTCCATGTGCAATAGGGCCGCCTGCACTGTGGTTTCCACTTGCTGACGAAACTTGTGCAGGCTGATCAAGTAGCAGAATGGTAGGTTAACATGAACAGTGGTGAGTCTGTTGGAACGTGAGGGTGCACAAGGGTGCGCAGGGGGTGCGGGTATAATCTTCTGCATTTGCTGCGAGGCCCGGGCCTTGTAGGGTTTGTGTATGTATCTACATGTTTATTTGTACAGGTGTCATGTGTATCATGTAACATGTAACATGTGACATGCAATATGTAATAGAGGTAATCTATGTGTACGAACGTACGTACGTAGGTAGGTATGTATGTATGATTGCATGGAGACACGTATATACATATACACATCTATATTGGTGTATAGATGCCTCAATTATATACATACATATGTAGTGGCATACAGGCATACATATATGCATACATATATATGTATGTATATATGTACATATGAGAGAAAGAGGGAGGGCAGGAGAGAGAGAGAGAAGGAGGCAGGGGCAGGGCCTCTGCCTCCCTGCCATTGCCCGCTGCTCTCTACCCTCTTCCCCTCCCTAGTCGCTCCTAATGAAGCATGGCCGGTTAACCACTCGCACCAATGGTTTGTTGTTACATTAAAAGCTCATTGCACAGGCACTTTTGAGCATCTTGAGCAGTCTGGCTCATCGACAGGTTTTCTTCAGTAGATGAGTTTGCAAGTACGGTGCACAGGATGACACACCATGTGGTTGTTAGTTATTATGATACCAGAGAAGCATTGTATTTCGGTTCAGCTAGTTGGGATAGTTTGTGAAGTCGGCTATGCGGACTTGCAAAGCAATCGCACACAGCCAGCCTTTTTTTGACTTCGCGGGTTTGAGCTCCGCTCCAGTCCCTAAGCACAGCACCGCGACGTACGACCGTCCGCAGGCGCGCTACCAAAAGGCAACACAACCTACCTTCCGCCGTGCACACTTGGCACGTACTTAGTAGCTAGTTGCAAGGCACTTGACCCTAAACGTTTCGTTCTGGACAAACGGTCCATTACAACAACATGCAAGACAAAGCTACTGCTGGCAGAGACCTGTGCACATGACGCTGGGGCATGTATGTGCAGATACACTCGCCCCTCAGCCGAGGCTTCCAGGTGTCCTGGACATTCAAGTCCCAGGAGGGTGGGGTGAAAGGCAGGCGGCGGGGCGTAGCCCCTGCAAAACGCCTAAGACGCACGAACACCCACGACCGACCTTCCTAAACCAACCCCTGGGCATTCCGATGCCCTCAGATTGCTCGCCCAAGGCGCCGCAACCCGGCCTTGTCATATACCCAGTTTGGATGCGCTTGAAGTTTAGGAGGAAAACGACCATCACCGTCAAATAGTGGAGGTGGTGCGTCCATGGTGGCAAATTCTTCTTCCCAGCTCTGCACCGCATCTCTTTTCTTGACACAATCAGCAACGTATCCAGAGTCTACCGCCAACTGGTTCCACGCGTGTTGTCTGAAAGCAGGAGGAAGTTGAAGTCCGTTTTGCGATTGAGGTTCACTCACTGCATCCATGTGAAACTCCAAGTAACTGAGGGTGTTGACGTCGGTCCCAGGAACATTCACCTCTGTCCACCGATAGTACAGAGCATCTGTTCCGTACTCCCTCCACGACGTGTAGCTGTGGATCACGTGGAGACATACTGCAAAAGCTTGCAAGGAATTCAATGCATATCCCAGTGGATGGTCCATGCTGGTAGGCATCTGCCAGCTGATGAATATTGATCACGCCAGAGTCGTTCGACGGTAACCCGTAACCTATAATACCTGCTTTGCAAACTCATACATGATACCGCAAAGTCGTTGTAGCTGAGCTTCATCCAGAAGGTGAGAATGGTCTCCGTCCTGACTCGTGCTACCGGGCATCCTGTTGTAATAGTCCTGGTTTGCAGTATACCACATATCCGTCCTAGTCATGGTCATGGCATGAGGCGGGACCTCCGTGTTGTTCGTCACGACGGACAAATCGAGGAAGTTCACGTGGTTCACGACTTCCAGCACCGGTGTGTTGAGGTCGATGCGAATCCCCTCCCTGTCTTGTTCCATGTGAGATACAGCACTTGCAGCCTCATCGCGCAGCACTTTCATTTCAACCATGTAGGTGTGGATGTGGCTGAACATTGATGCCTTGTCTGCAGCCAGATGTTTGATGGCACCTCCCATCCTAAGTCTCTGCTGAAACTCCTGGGGTGATGCCAAAACGCATGCTCTCATGATCTCGCGAACACGCACAGCAACGTCTCCGTTCGGAGGTAGCCCACCGCAGATGAAAGCCAACAGCAAAGGTGGTGCCTTGAAAGCTGCCCATCTGCGAATCAGTTCATTGTTGACCAGTCTGTCCTTGGTGATCTTCGAAGGTAGTGGATGGTTTTGGTTCGCTGGGTCGTTGACGTAGACCTCGAGGAACTTTTCATACCTTTTCAGTGAAGCAAGAACTCCACCATTTGGAAAGACATCATCGATCGAAAGGTCGCAGAAGTTCAGTTCAACAGCGGGGTTCGAGTAGGCCATGGCTCAAGGGATGGCTACGACCTCCAAAAGAGCGAGGTAACCTATCCCTACGTCGGCGTCGTGGTTCAGTGCTCCCCAAAGGAGTAGCACTTCCCCAGTCGGCCTTGTTCGCACCTTAGTTGTTCGAGGATTGGGGCTCACGATTAGCCCCATAATCGGTACCGTGATACCGTTGATTCTGCCATGCGCTGTCCTTAGTGTCACGAGAGACTTCTCCGGTCCTGGCATGAGCACGAACGAGGCTGCGAACATGATCCGCAAATGACCTCCATGCGCTGTCAATGCGCCGGAACAAACTGCACTTTGACTTCCTTTCAACATGACTAAGAAAATTTGCTCAAGACGCACAACATCGGGCATGTTCGAGAGCACAATCCTACGTCCGATTAATCTACATTATCAGCCACTTTGACCCTCTTCACCTTGCTACTCGAAATGAGCGCATGCAATTCAGGCCATGACCAGCATGAACATGATGACGGCATGTCAAGTGAAAAAAGACGTTAGAAAACTCCGCACACTTCTTCAGTAGGCGTTTGAGAGATTTCAAGACACTTCGAAAGCGTTTGTACTTGCCACCAGAAAGCGATTCACCCCCCACGCAAGACCCTTCAACCCCCTCGGGCCGTTCACGTGATCGCAAAAGCGATGCCGCGAATAGCACAGGTGTGCGCAGGTCGCCCCTGCAGACTTTTCTAAGTTTCTGGACCAGCTCATCTTCCTGCTTACAGGTGCCGATTGGCTCCCTGCACTGGATTCGAGCGCATCCCTTCGTACTTTCGGGCTCAACTCACTCATCAATCACGCACGTATCACTCACACATCTCACTCATCACTCACTTATCACTCACTCATCACTTAATTAAACATCACCGCCACTAAACGCATCTAAACGCCACTAAACGCAGTCTCTTGGCTGCTCAAACTCCACTATACGCACTTTCTCTACTGGTTTGCTCTCCAGAGTGCTCTGTGGGATGATGTGGGATGCCGCGTGCGCTTCGGGGTGCGCACCCTCCGGAAGACTGTAAACGCCACTAAACGCTCTCTCCATGCTGCTGTGTCGGATGCCGCGCGCGCTTCGGGGCGCGCACCCTCCGGAAGACTCTAAACGCCACTATAAACGACTCTCCAGACTGCTCTGTTGGATGCCGCGCGCGCTTCGGGGCGCGCGCACCCTCCGGAAGAGTCTAAACGCCACTTTAAACGCACTCTCCAGACTGCTCTGTTGGATGCCGCGCGCGCTTCGGGGCGCACGCCCTCCGGAAGACTCTAAACGCCACTAAACGCACTCTCCAGACTGCTCTGCTGGATGCCGCGCACGCTTCGGGGCGCGCACCCTCCTCCGCCTCCTCCTTCTCCTCCTCCTCCTCCAACACTTTTCGCTCACTCATCACTCACTCATCAATCACTCACTTATCGCTCACCCACCTCACTCATCACTCACTGACCAGTCACTCATTGTCATCTCACTCATCACTCACTCACTCATCAATTGCGCACTTATCATCAACTCACTCATCAATCACGCACGTATCACTCACACATCTCACTCATCACTCCCTTATCACTCACTTATCACTCACTCATCACTTAAAACATCACCACCACTAAACGCATTTAAACGCCACTAAACGCAGTCTCTTGGCTGCTCAAACTCCACTATACGCACTCTCTCTACTGGTTTGCGCTCCAGACTGCTCTGTTGGATGCCGCGCGCGCGTCGGGGCGCGCACCCTCCGGAAGACTCTAAACGCCACTAAACGAACTCTCCAGACTGCTCTGTTGGATGCCGCGCACGCTTCGGGGCGCGCACCCTCCGGAAGACTCTAAACGCCACTAAACGCTCTCTCCAGACTGCTCTGTTGGATGCCGCGCGCGCGCGCCCTCCGGAAGATGCTATAAACGCCACTAAACGAACTCTCCAGACTGCTCTGTTGGATGTCGCGCACGCTTCGGGGCGCGCACCCTCCGGAAGACTCTATAAACGCCACTAAACGCACTCTCCAGACTGCTCTGTTGCCGCGCGCGCTTCGGGGCGCGCACCCTCCGGAACACTCTAGCTCTGTTGGATGCCGTTCGCGCTTCGGAGCGCGCACCCTCCGGAAGACTGTAAACGCCACTAAACGCTCTCTCCATGCTGCTGTGTCGGATGCCGCGCGCGCTTCGGGGCGCGCACCCTCCGGAAGAATAAACGCCACTAAAAAACGCACTCTCCAGACTGCTCTGTTGGATGCCGCGCGCGCTTCGAGGCGCCCTATCCCCGGAAGACTGTAAACGCCACTAAACGCTCTCTCCAGAGTGCTTTGTTGGANTTTGTTGGATGCGGCGCGAAGAAGCGTGAGATGGCGACACTCCAGCTCCAGGATCTGCTGGTAATCAGTCTCCCGGAAAGTCACCTTGGCAGACCACAAAGCGGTTTGGAAGGCTTGCACAGGCTTGCAGCACTTTGGACCGCAGCTCGGCGGTGTCTTTCAGAGGAAATGACATGGAAAAACACTGCAGGTCCATGTTTTCGTGGTAGAGAACATTAGAGAACCATGCTGCACTGGCAGTCGCTGTCTGCGAACACGGATCCCACACCTGGACGCTAGCAAAAGTGCCGCGAGGGACACAGCTCGCACTCATTCACTCACACTTACGCACTCACACGCTCATTCGCTCACTCACTCACTCGCTTACTCCCTCTCTCACTCACTCGTATTTTCTTACACACTCTTTGCGAAAAAATAAAATACACATGTGGGGTTATCTGGTCCCTTAATCTATTGGTCTCTAACCCCCTCTCTCTGTCTGCGTGTCTGTGCTGTGAGCCACAGTTTCTGCGCGTTGATTTTTCTGTGTATGTACACAAGTGTTTGGTGGGCGTTGTCTGCATACCAATGCATGGCTTTGCGAAGTAAGCTTACTTACAAAGGTGTGTTTGCAGTTTGAAGCTTACGGTTGATTGAAGTAGGTTCTGTCCAGAGGGCTTCATAAAACTCAACATGCTCGAAAATCGCCAAAAATTGCAAGTCTCTGATGCCGACACTTGGCCGTGCACTTGATTCGACAAGTCTTAGTCTCACCAGCATGTTCTCAGTCTGCTCGCGCTCCGCGTGAGTTCATCTGAGCAACCAGTATGCTTCTCTCTCGGTGCTTACCTTCGCGGCCTGCAAAGCAATACAACAGCCGCACCCCATGATCTAGAACCTCATCTTCACGGCACCTGCACGAGCTGCTGCTGTTCTTTGGCGCTGGCCAGCACTTCCTCTGGTACCTGGCGGTCGTTGCAGCATGCCAGGTCTGGTATACGGAAATCTAAGCCAAGTATCGCAGCATTGGACTGAAAGTTTGAAGATTCCGGACGACATATCAAAGGGCAAGAGTTGTATGTGGTGTCATGCCAACACGAACACAAGTCTGAAACACAATATCGCTCCACTATCGTATGCTACACCAAGCTGTAGACCTCATGGATCGCATGAACCATCTCAGAGCTGCATTTTCGTCGATGCTGTACCTCTGTGCAACTCAGCAGTCCAACCTCCAAAAAAATTTATTGACGTTTGAATACGTGCTGTATGGACATTCACGGTAGCTGCTTGTGGAGCGAACTTCTCAAATCTTTTGATTTATTGACACTTGAATACGTGCTGTATGGACATTCACGGTAGTTGCTTGTGGGCGCGAACTTCTCAAATTTAACAACTGAAATGCTGTGCTGGTTGCTGTTTCACTAAGAAGTCCGAGGGGTTGTAGCCGCTGAAGCTTGCCCCCGCAAGGCCATCGCACGTCGCAAGGCAGAGTTGAGCTGTCATGCCGCCACTTTGGGTCTCACGAGCCTTCATGCTGCGGAGGTTGATTCCATGGCTTCTGAGTCGGAGCTAAGTTCGTGCCTGGAAGCATTTTGTCCGTTCGAGAAGGCGGCTACAACAAAACCAAAACAATCGCAACCAGCACTCGCCACAATAACTTGTCTCTCCATGCGACACTCGATACAATCAAGATATGTTCAGCAATCGTGCCTCGCATCACATCTTGCCGCTAGCCGCGTCTAGCCGATTCAACAGTCAAGCCGATGCATCCCGCTCAGCTACCTCTACCTGGCTGCCTTTGGCTACCCTTTCAAGTGGGCTGAGACCCGAGGAGGGGTCTCTCGCTGAAGAGCGCACTTGGTTGGTCGAGTGGCTCCGTGGCTTGCCGAGTCTGGAAAGGTCGAGCTGGTCAGGAGCCAGGGAGACTCGGATTCGCCTCCATTGTGCCAGACTGGGAGAGACCCTTTCTGGGTCGGCTAAACGGTCTTCCGCGGTTCAGGGGAAGTCAGGCCCTCTCACGCTACCGGCCCATAGATTCCAGGTCGTCAGCACAGAGCGAAACCAGACCCAGCAAATGGTACGTTAGCCTGAGGCCACAGACAGCGATGCGCGTCCACCAGTAGCCAGCGCAGGAGCCCGAAGGTCCCACGAGGTTAACGTGCCCCCAGGGGTCTCCCAGCAGTACTCTCCCTCCACTCTAGCGCTTCCCCTTTCAGGTCCACCCTGAAGTTAGGGTCGAAGCTAGTGAAGTTCATCCCGCCGAATCCACTGTAGCTGGAGAAGAAGCTCAGCAGCGCCGCGCCCTCCAGGCGGCTCAGGCTTCTGCAGTCGCCCTCTCTAGCCGCTCGTCCGCGGCTTAAAAAGGGGGCTTCGGGCGCTCTTCAAAGGGGACTTCAAAGGGGGGACTCAAAGTCTTCATGCCTCCCTTTTGAGCGTTTCCCACCCGTGATTTTTCTCTTGTCGTCCGCTCCATGCAGGTTGATACAACCGCAGTGTGGCAACACTCAAGCCTGTAAGTGCTTTAATCTTCCGTCAAGTGCGCTTGTGGGTGAGATGGACATGTTTGAGAGAGCATCGAGATTCACTTCAGCCTTAAACATACACAAGGCTTCAGGTTACATGGTTGAAAATTAACCGACGATGTAAACATAATGGAGTGTTTTTCACCTGGCGTGGAGGTTGGAAATGTTATCACTGTCACCGTTTGGGTTCTGTGCTGGCGCAATTTGCACAGATACACATGTCAAAAATGTTTGTGTGATGTAAGGAGTAGTCAGGCAGACACACATGCATGTTATCGTTGTGATGTTCTTGACGAAGTTGCGGAAAATAGGTTACGCGGCCGACTTTTTAGGTTACGCGGCCGACTTTTGTCACGAACTGGGTCGACTCTTAGCCCATGCGACCAGCTACTTCGAGGAGTTGGACTCGGCAAAGAGGACCAAGAAGGCCCCAGCTACGAGGTTCGCAAAAAAAAAGCGACCACGTAGGCTAGGTCCCTGGTGACCCTTCGGCTTCGCTAGGAGATCGGCTAGCCCGGTTTCGGCTACTAGTCAAAACATCGAAGGTGTTTGCTAGGAAACATCGTAGGTGTTTCGGCTAGTACCTACTAGCCATTGGGGTTCACATGGCCGAAGACGAACATGCTATGTCCGTGGCCATTCTGCTAAAGAGCCCCCGAGTGGGGGGCAAATTTGAAGTGCCCACCCAACCCACCCTGGAGATCGGCTAGCCCGGACGGAGTTCCGGCTAGAGACTTTCTCCTGGGCAACAGGGACCTGTGCCACACCTAGGGTCTGCGTCAGCTGCTGTGTCCGTGCGCTAAAGCCTAGAGCTTTACAGCTACGAACCCTAGGCGGGGTCCTGGGGAGGTGGCGGGTTAGGAAGTGCTAGCTAGTGTACGCAAAGGTGGCCACTGCCGTGGGTTTAGGGTTTGAGTCTCGTGATGAGGGGCCGCTTCTGCCAGCTCCAGACCAGACTGGAGGATGGATGTCCAGGTCCGTCACCACTGCAGAGGCCGGCGCTTGGTTACGACAGATCCTCAGAAGGGTGGGCAACCTTGCAGAGGGATTACAGGTCACAGCCTTAAGAGCACGACTTTGTCTTGGGCTAGCAAGTTTGGGCTTGATAAACACGCGCGTCTTCAGCTTGGACATCGTGCAACCGGTGATGGCACACTCAACACGTATGGGAGAGACTTCCTCGCTCCGGCACTTCGGAAGTACGATGAGATGTTAGCTGCCGTGCGGAACGGGTCTTTCTACCCTGATCTTACGAGGTCCGGCAGAGTTCAGGGCCTGGGACGCGCTGTGAAGGTGGAAATTTCTGACGACGAGAGAGCCGAGCCAGGGCTGTCTAGCTTCGCATCCGAATGTTCGTTTGAGGAGGTGACTTCCGGAGCACTCGACAACAAAGCTAGAGATGAGCCGGTGACGACTTCGCAGGACCCCGAGGAGTCCTCTTCGGACAGCGGTAGCTCGCAGGATGATGCTGTTGCCGGCATTGACAATGCAGATGTCGCTGATGATGAGCGTGCTTGTGCTGAAGCGAAACCTAGGCCCAGCTGGGAGCCAGGGTATGTCATGTACAAACATGTTAGGACGCAGGTGGTGCACCTTTGTGCTCAGGGCAGCTCCTCAGGAATTTTCGCTTGCGGCCGCAAGATGACCTCGGACTTCAAGGAGATCTCGCATTCGAAGTTTCTTGATTTTCGGAAGTGCAAGACTTGCGAAGGGGCTAAGCCGCTTCGGGACACAGGGGCGCTGGCACAGGCCGTGAGCTCCCTGCTGCAGCGGAAGGACGCTGCTTGAGTTAGTGAATGTACACGCTGGTTTGATGCGAGGATGAAAAACGACACATGCAGAAGACACGTGGTCCGCTGTGTGTGTCTGGACGGTGCAGAGTATACGTGGCAAGTTTGCACCAAACATCGAGCAAGTGGCCGATGAGCTACGGTGGCCGAGACGTGCCGGCACCGCGGCTACGTCTTGAGCTCATCTTGTGAATGTATACATGTGCTCAAGGGAGCCGGGTGAAGGTGCACCGTGGCTACGCCGTGACGTGCCGGCATCAAAGGTCTCACAAATTTTCATGAGGAATGCTACGGTAGACTGTGCAGTAGCTCAGGCATGCGCTCATCGCTTCATCATTTGGTAGCTGCACCTTAGAACCTGGCCATGACTTCGCTTACGGAGAGCCGAGCTGCATTTGAGGCGCGTGCCACAGATGTTGGGCTTTCTGCAGATGACATAGCGGCCCTCACGGGGTCGGGAATCACTAGTCTTGCTCGCCTTGCCTTCGCAGCGGTTCAGCCTGGAGCCCAACCTACGAACGACCAAGTAAGAGAACTCTTTGGTACTCGTCCGGTTAATGCAGGGGTCGTAGCTGCGACCAAGAGGTTGATTTTTGAATCGCATACTTTGGTGGTTGCTGATTTGAAGCAGAAAGTAGAGAAAGGGCACGACCCCACTGCACAGCGAATCCTGCCGAGCGTGAGTCGCGGATCACGCGCCAACGCTCCAGGCTCACAGGCTTGACACACCGAGGTGTCGAGGAGGTTGCCTTCGAAGCTTACAACATCGTGTATGGGATGCTCCAGCAGGACACTCTTGTGTACCAGCATCCGAACAAGTTCACCACAAGGCAACATGAGCTTCAACTTAAGAAGGCCGTTAAGGAAGTTGCCCTAGATGGCAGTGGGTCTTTGACAGTGCGGGACAAACCGCAGCAGGCTACTTGTGACACGAATGGTGAGTTGGAGTTGGTGCAAGCCTTGCGCCGACGGGCGTTGGCATTCGACCTCGTCGGAGTCTGCTCTTATGAGACAATGAACATGTACCACAGTTTGCTTGTGCAACGCATCCAGGATGCTCCGCCGCCGAATTACTCCAAGGTGAGTGTGGTTCAGGCGCTCAGGGCCGACAGAGCGGCCTTCACAAGGATCGCAGAGAAGGTTCGGAGCCTAAAGGTTGGAGCGGATGGCGCCCGGCCCTTGGACCGCGCATTTGAGAACATCTTGGACGACACACATGTTAGCTTCCACTTGTTGCCGTTAGCCATTCCGGAGAAGCCGAAGCACCCCCAGCCGCCCTTAAAGCGCAATCACGAGAATCAACAGCAGGAGGATAAGGGCGGCCGGCCTCCTAAGAAAGGAAAAGGCTCTGGGAAGGGAAAGAAAGGAAGTACCCGCCTGCGGGTTCCGAAGGAACTCATAGGCAAGTGGAGCCAAAACAAAGATGGCGAGCGCCTCTGTTGGGCTTTCAACATGCAGTGCGGCTGTAATGATGCCGCGCCTGGGGGCTCCTGCTCGAGAGGCCTTCATCTGTGTGCTGAGCCGGGTTGCCTGCAGCCCCATAGCCTTCAGGAGCACGGCAAGAGAGGGGGCTCGTGAGAGTCTAGGGCTCCTGAGCGCAGGACAGGGAATGAGTGTGTGTCTCTCCTTGGGCGTGCTGCCGAACGTGTGGCAAGGCTCAACATAGGTCAGGCCTTTTGCATTCAGGTGTGCTCAGGAGCCGGGAGGCTCACCGCGGGGCTCCGTGCATGTGGCATGAAAGATTCTTTTGCGGTGGATGCACGGGTCGAGGGAGCCGTGTGCCCCATTGTGTCACTGGATCTCAGCCGAGCTGATGGACAGAAACATTTCCTTTCACTTTTGAATGAACCTTCACTCGTGTATGTTCATTTGTCTCCACCCTGTGGATGCTACTGAGGCGGCCCTCCGTGACGACCTGCACCCGCATGGCCGTCCTTCCTTGAAAGGTGCCGACAAGGTGAGAGTCAACCAGGCTAACCGCTTGTTTGAATTTTGCGCTCGCGCCTGCAAGATAATGTACATGAGAGGGATCTTGTTTTCCATTGAGGGCCCGCTTCAGTCGTTTTTGTGGGCCACCACCTGGTGGCGTGAGTTCCTTGCCGATGTTCCAATTTTCGTAACAACGTTGCACCAGTGCATGTTTGGTCACCCTAGAAAGAAAGCTACTCTTTTGCTGCACACCCTTCCCGAGTTCTTGTGTCTCCAGCGCGTGTGTGATGGAAAGCATCAACATGAGGCCTGGGCATTCGCAAAAGCTTCTGCCGAACTGTCGTATCCTTGGGACCTTGCTCGTGAGATGTCTGCGTTGGTGCGGAAGCAACTGCTTAACCTCGGGTGTTCAGATGCCCCACAGAGGCTGCAGGACCTTGATAATATCATCACAGGTGCCAGAGCTTTTACCGGTGTACAGGCAAGCAAGCGTGTGCTGCCTTTGGTGCCAGAGTTTAAACTTCGCTTGCAAATTTCGGGATGCTGCGCTCCTCAAGCCCTGCATGGGTTGGTTCGCAAACAAGTGTTAACTAAACCTTGGACTCCACCCGAGGGAGCGGTGATGTCGGTGACCATGTCATCCGTGCCTGCTGGCAGCAAACTTCTCAGCATCTCCACGCAGGGGGTGCCGCCAGATGCCGAGTCGGGTTTAAGTTCACCTGAGGTTAGGTCCCCTAGGGTTCCCCCGCCGTGCCCTGCCTTTAGCCTCAAACCTCAGGGTGATGTAGTACCTTCCGGAGTCTTGTCACACCCTCCAGGGGAAGATGCGCCAGAGTGTGAAAAGCTTGCATATGAGGCCATGTCACAATTCCCTTCAGGAAGCCTGTCGCCTGAGGATATTTTCCGAGTGCTGTCGCGAACCCCCGAGGTCATTCCTGCCAGGACACGTGGGGCTCGAACTGATGCTTCGCACCAGTGGTTTTCGGGGGGGTACGGCCACGGACCTATGGTCGGGGTGCGGAACAGCACTTTGCGTTTCCCTTGGACCACTGCCCTGGCGTGCAGGTACATTAGGGAAAAAGCTCCTTGGCACAAGTTCGGCGCAACCTTTTGTCGGAGGCCCACGTTGATTCCCATAACGACGCTTCGTCCTGCAATCTTGTGCTACCATTGACGCCTTTCTCGAGAGGTGGACTATGGGTTGCAGATGAAACCGGCAGTGATGTCATGACTGTAGGTGGCACCAAACGCATGGGAACCGTTCACTCCTTTGATGAAGGTGCCATCTGTTTCAACCCCCGTGTCTTGTTTGCTTGCAACGAGCCGTCTACGGTCCCCCCCGACCCGGTGCCCGTTAGGTTCTCTCTTGAGTTCGGGGTTAGGTGGTCTCCCGAGGAGTTTGTGGCCGAGGTTCGCAAAGCCGAACACCCCAGTAGCTTCGAGAACTTACTACCTCATGAACTTGGTACCGCCATTAGGAAAAACTTCGAGATGAGTGAACATGCTTTGGGGCAGCGCCGGACTGAGATGATCCGAAAATGGATTGCGCGTGCCAATGACCTTGTGAATCAGGAGGAACTCTTGAAGAAAGAAATGTCGACAAACCGCCGGAGCATCCTTGCATCCAAACGTTTGTTGCTCTTCAAATCTCTTCTTGAAGATGCAGGACATGCAGACAATGAACTTTGCGACGACTTGGCTAAGGGGTCGACTTAGTAGGTAGGCTGCCTGAAAGTGGAGTTTTTAAGAAAAAGTTCCGGCCTGCCACCCTGCTTGAAGACGATCTCCGGATAGGGGCCTTGCGTGCTCGTGAGGCCACTCTCGCCACAGTGGGGCCTTCGGATGAACCGATCATCGATGAAGGTGTTCTGCAAGCCACCTTAAAGGAGGTTGAGGCAGGTGTAGTAGAGGGACCAGTAGACCCTAAGTCCTTGCCCCCAGGCGCCACCCTGACTAGACGTTTCGGTGTCACTCAGGGCGAGGTGGACGGTGTGCCAAAGGTCCGCCCCATAGATAACTATAGGGCCTCCCGGGTTAACGCTGCCGTGACACAATCAGAACAGGTGACTGTACACACGCTTGATGTTGTGGCTGGCATGGTGTCTTCATGGCTCGCGCGAGCAAAAGAGCAAAATGCAAACACTCCCCTTGCAGCCAAAACGTGGGACCTCAAGGCCGCATACAAACAGCTACCGCTCAGTGATTTCCCCCCGCTTTCGACAGGGATTCCTACTTCGTCATTTTCGACCCCAGGTCCAAGGAGCCTGCCGTCTTCAAGCAAAGAGCTTTGCCTTTCGGCTCCAGGGCGTCTGTGACGGCTTTCATCCGAAGTGCCCTTGGAGTTTGGACGGTGGCGGTCAAGCTACTTTTCCTTGTGTGGTCGGTTTAGCATAGCCCGTGGGAGCGAAGCTAAACATGTCGACTTAGTAATCAGCGTGTTCTTCCGGTTGCTAGGTTGGAGGGTGTCGGCCGACAAACTTCTTCCGTATGCAACATGCTGCAAGGTGTTGGGCATTGAGCTTGACGTGGGCAATGCCATCCGAGGGTTTTGCTTGCTTAGGAACACTGAGAAGCGTCGCAATGAAATTGTGGCCTCCCTTGAACATGTTCTTGCAACAGGCCGCATAGATGCGGCTACACTTGAGAGACTTCGAGGACGAGCTCAGTTTGCGAGCGGGCAGCTCTTTGGCCGGCTTGCCCGGCAGGCCTTGCACTGCTTGGACAGACCGAATAAAGACTTCAGCTTGAGTCGGCGCTTCAGGTGGGGCGCAGAGTACCTCACCGAGCTTCTTAAAAGTTCACACTCGCGTGTCGTGTCCAGAGACTTGGGAGACAACCGCCTTGTCTTCGTTGATGCCTCATTCGAGCCCCATGGCTACAGCGGGATAGGTGGCATCTGCTATGATGCTCAAGGCCAGGTCCTTAGTTGGTTTTCGGCGCCTGTGCCGAACGACCTTCTTAAGATTCTTCGAAGCTGCCTTGGCACGTTGCGTGAAACAGTGATTTACGAACTGGAAGCTCTCGCTGTGGTTGTTGCTCTTGAGCTCTTCAAGGCGCACATCTGCCAACGTAACGTTGTGGTGTACACAGACAACTCAGGAGTTCACGGCACGTTTGTGAAGTGCTGGTCAGAGAATGCTGTCGGTGGCTCCTTAGCTTTCATGGCAGCAAAACTGGAGTTCGATCTGCAGGCCTTCTTCTACTACGACCGCGTGCCCTCTCACAGTAACCCGGCAGATGCTCCCTCACGAGGCATCCTGCTTCACGAAGTTCGCCTCAGGGCCGAATGTACGGCAAGTTTTCTCGTGGAGGCTTTGAAGTGCGCGCTGCAAGAGTAGCCACGTTCTTTTCTGGGGCGGCCAACGTGGGCACTCGTTACCCCTCTTTGTGAAAAGGAGTGTGGCGCGACTCTTGTTATATTATGAATGTATATTTGAGTGATGAATGTCTTTTTATATTCGGAAAGATATTT
>BGNK01002234.1:70256-108863 GCA_003297005.1 Symbiodinium sp. clade A Y106
TGCCCGGTGTTTTGCACAAAGGGAAAATAAGAACTAACTCCGTGTAGGCGCGGATGAGTTTTTATTTTCCCTGCAAAACAAATTTATTTCCTTTGAAATAAATTAGGGCATGCATGTCTGTTTTTCATGTGAGCACATGTGAATTATGTTTCATGCGAAACATTTCTGCTCCAGGGAGAGGTGGGTGGGACCCCCAAAGTTTTGTAGAAGTTTTCGTCCCGCCCGCCCAAGTCCCTATCGGAGATGTGCTCCGTCTGTTGTTTCACAGAGAACGTGCTCTTTGGTTGGAACGTACCAACCGCTATAAATTTTCGCTCTGGGCGGCCAACGTGGGCACTCGTTACCCCTCTTTGTGAAAAGGAGTGTGGCGCGACTCTTGTTATATTATGAATCATATAAACTCACTACTTACAGAAAAATATAAGCCTTTCTATAAAGATTCCGAGTTTCACATATCTCGATTGTTTAATATGTCAATGCCCGGTGTTTTGCACAAAGGGAAAATAAGAACACCTGGGCCGATGCCCTCAGTCGCGGACGCATCCACTTCTTGCAGCACCGCTCGGCAGAACGTGTGCGCATCACGCTTGCTCAGCTTGCTTCTGCATCGCATACGGTTTCATTCAGAGGCGAGGAGAATACCTTCCCGCCACGCCTCCGCGAGGCACAGCGCAGCCTTCTGCGTTAGCTCCAGGGTTGAAAAACATGCCCAGCCTTTTTTCCCTGCAACGCTGCTTTTAGCACTTTTGCTCTTCGCCTCGTCGAGCCTCGCTTCCTGGCCAGGTCCTGCTCCGCAACCTCGCGCGGTGAGGGGAGAAGCCTGCCTAGCAGAGGTTGCTGAAGCTGGACTAAAGTGGGGGAAGTTAGCTAGGCATCGCTTTGCCCTGCTCCTTTCTCTTCACAGGCATCGCTTTGCCTCGCACCTTACATCAGCAACCTCTGCGAGTAAAAAAGAGAGAAGTGCGCCTTTGCTCTTTTCCTTAAGTTGCTCACTGATAGCTTTCTCAGAGAACACTGGGGATGTTTCAACAAGCTTTCCAGTTCAAAAGGGGGCGCACTGCAAACCCGAGTTGTAGCCAGAAGTTGGTTAGCCACAGGGGCGCGGTGACGAGGCGGGGGTTGTTTCGCTGTTTAGTGTTCGGGGTGGGGGTCGCAACTCGGAGACGCAGAGATTACCTTGTAGTTCGCTGCCGAAGTCTGGAGTACCCCAAGGCCGACCGGGCCGAGTGCCTGCGGGTCGCACCACGACCCCTGAGCCCGGCAGAAAGAAAAAAAAGAGAGGGAGAGAGAGAGAGAGAGAGAAGAGGGAGGGAGAGCGAGAGAGATGAGAAAGCGAGAGACAGAGAGTTCAAGTGGAGTTTACACCACGCAACATAAACTTATGCTGCGAGTGCCGGAAACTACAAGGGAAAGCAAAGCGGCATGACATGAAAAGATTCAAAGTGCGATCACTCGTAACACTCGCTTTTTCTCGGCTTGCCGGAAAGAGGTGTCGGCAGCTGCCGAAGAAAGCGGGCGACCAGCTGAAGCAAAAGCAATGCGGTCACCCTTAAGCCCGTATCGTTCAACAGCAGCAGGTTCGAGGAAGCAGAAAGCGAAACCGTACTGAGTAACGGACGGCAGAAAAGCGAAAAGCCGTGTGGATGCAGTCAATTTTTGCCATGTGACGTTGCAACCTGTTTTCCTCACAGACGTTTGCTGCTTTTGCCGGTGCACAAGACCAAACATCCAAAATCCCACATGCACCGAAAGTTTTCGTCTTACGGAGCCATTTTTGTTTTAAGCTTGGATGTGTCCAGATACGTTCCGAGCCGGCCATGGCAGCGATGTCGCCTAAGTCGCCGAAGCGGGTGTGCTCGCAAAGCCACCTCGAGGAGCACGATGGCCTTCGCAAGACAGTGTCTTTTGCCACCCGCCGGTTTGACCCCAGCGGCCTTCCTGCTGACATGCTCAGGGTCTACACGTCTTTGAAGGAGAGGTTCGACGAAGAGTATGCCCTCTTATTTGTGTTCAATATGCAGACCGCCATGGAGATGCACCGTGCCTGGAACATGACCCTCCTAACGTCCAAGACGCTGAAAAAGTGCTCAGAAATGGTTGGGCTGACGATGACATGGGAGCTCGGTGTGATCAAGCTGAAGTTCTTCATGGAGGACGGCGATTTTGAGCTTCAGCGAAAGGTGCCCTACGATTACGATTCTGAGTTCCAAGACATGTTCATGAGGATCGCTTCTGCGCTTTACAATGGTCACATGACCGTCCACGAGGCTTTGCTCTTCCAGCAAGAGGCGAAGGAAGGGAAACATACGGCCAGGACAGGTTTGTTTATCCGTGGCTACCCCGGCAGATTGATCGTTTTGCCCGCCATGTCCAGCACCTGCGCGGTGATCTTCTTCGGGGGATCCGAGAAAGAGGCAGGCGTGGCCGCCTTGTGTGGTCTGGTTACGGGTTTGATCGAGTACGGTTTGCTGAAAGTCGGGGGCGACGCCACGCTGCTGATCGACCTTGCAGTGGGGCTCGCGACCGGCTTCATTGGAAGTCTGTTTTTCCAAGCAGACAACTCCTATTGCCTCGTCTCCATCTTCATGGGGACCTTATACTGGTTCTTCTATGGCACCGCCTTTGTCGTCGGGCTGGTGGAGATCTTGGCTGGGGAACTCGAGACGGGTGTGACCCGCTTCATGGCCGTCAGCATCAAGACGTTCGTCCTATGTGTAATGGCGTGTTTTGGGATGCTTTTAGCAGTCCCAAACCCTGGCCAGGTGTGGGAGGCGCAGTCTCAGAATTGTGGGCTCATTAACCTGGCCGATCACTGGTGGCGAGTTCCTTTGTACTTGGCATGCTCACTCGCCGTCCTGGGACAGTACCGCTTTCGCTTGGAGCAATGCTGGCGCGGCTTGCTTGTGCAGCTTGCAGGCTACGAGGTCCAGTTTCAGGTTACCCAGTTCTTCCAGCATCAGCGCGAACGCCTTGCCAGCAACGACATGACACCCATCGTCAAAGACAACTTCGATGTAATGGCTTCAAACGTCTGTGGTGCTGCAGCTAGTGTCATCACGGCTTGCACGCTGTCGGCCATCATGGATTTTATCAATTCGGTCTACTATGCCCAGCTCCTCCAGCGCGGGGCGCACAGGGACGAGACGGACTCCAAACTGGACGACATCTTGTACGGCTGCATATCGGTGGTCGTCAAGTGTTTCAACTGCATCGGGATTGGCAGGAAGCACGACAAGGACATGGTTGATCTCGAGAAGAAGATCTACCAGCATTCCAAGGAGCTCAAGGATCCCTCGCACCCCCGCACTGAAATCAAGCTGGATCCTCACGAGGAGGATTTGTTGCTGGACACGATCGTGTACGCCGAATCGATGAACATCTGGTCTATGCTGATGCCGGCAGTCTACCAGCTAGTGCCTGGCTCGATGATCGCCAGGATGTGGTTCAACACCATCATTCCGCCCTCTGATCCTTCAGTTGAGGACAACACGTTTGCTGGCCTCATGGTCACGTCGATCTCTCTGGCGCTGGGCCTGATCATCGGTGAGGCCATTGTTGAGCTATTCACCGGCATCGCGAACCTGCTTTTTAAGTCGAGGAACAAGGACAAAGAGTCCAAGACTCTGAAGCCAAGTGACCGTAGCCAGTTGACCACCAGAGCCATGGGTGCGGAGATCGAGACAATTTCTCAAGATAGTCTTTTTACGCTTTAAGTTTGTGCTGCAGTTCTTGATAGCTCATGACGAGGAATGGAGCTGCAAAGCTCAAGCTCGACACCTTGTAGGAATCTGACAACTGTCAGGCCAAATGTGGACTGGGTTTCGACGAGTCGGCAAAGCCGCAGAAGCAAATGCACCAGGGCATTCAAGGCTCCCCGCCTTCCGGACGGTGCTTTGTTGTGTCCCACTGTAGGCCTGAGTTCCCACTGTGTATGCTGCCATTCCTTGCGTAGCAGCTGAGCTTCCGACTTCAAGTGTAGAAGCCCCCGGACAACCTGCTACGGATGAGCCACGTCGCGGACACGCGGCAACTAAAGAGTCAGTCCAGGACAAACGGCCAAACGAAGCAATATGACGCAGAAACCAGTCTTGCGATCTGCCATGAGCGCCAAGCCGCCGGTAATATGCGATACAGGAACTGGCGTGATCAAGGCGGATGTGTGCTTCAGCTTTCATGTTCGCAATGTCAAGGATGTCCTATACGTGAGCAGAACGCGTGCACCTTGTGTTGAAAGACCGAAGGCAGGATTTGCCGGGGAGCCGGAACCGTCACAAACTCAGTGCAGCTGTGTTTTACAGGAGAAAGTTTTGCTGAAGCTTCAGCAGAAAGGTCTGTGGTGCTGCCCAATCTGTTGGGCCGCCCCATGCTTCGAGCCGACAGCGGAATCGGCTCATGCCAGGCGTGGCCAGCAGAGACTCGCTTTAGTTGCAGTGGACTTGTTTTCTTGTACTTCATTGAGCCTGCCAAGTCAATTCGGGAAACTATTTGTTTTTAGTCAGTATGCTTTCAGGTGGATGATATCATGGTCGGTGACGAGGCCAATGCAGCCAGGCGCATTTGCTAAGAAAGCGAACATACCGAACGGCAGGGCGACGACAAAACTAAATGTCACGCGCCAAGGTCATTGCTGCAACTGACGCGCCCGATTCAGAATGGTGTCGTCAAAGATTGGGAAGGAATGGAGGCAACTGGTCAAGCGCGTCGGTGAGTCTGCTCGCTTCAGAGTATGATCATGGCGAGTTCAGGACGAGGACATCTCGGCAGCCCCTCCAGCGTAGCCAAATTAGATAGAATGCCTAGTTGCAGCTGGACAGGCTGTTTGGGACTACACCTTCCACAAGCTAGGCGTGAATCCAGTCGAGCATAAGGCCGTTCGCGGTATGCGGTCTATGCTGTGCATGCACCATGATTCTTCGCCGCACAGGGAGGATTTGGGGGGCGCAGTGAATGTGAAGCGGTTGGACTTGCCTGTTGTGATGTCGTACTAGTTACTAGAAACTTTGCATGCCGGGGTTTGCAGTGCGGCTTGGGTTACTGGATGCTGCTTATGCCGAAGCGTGTTAAGGCAAAGTGCCGCATTGTGCCGAGTTGGAGGTTCTTCAAACCGAAGCAGCTTTAAACCCACCGCGAAATCGCGAGCGCATGGTCCGGAGACCAAGCTGGTTCGGCACGGGCAATCCTGAACAGTTTTGAGGAGCATCATACATCACAGCAGAACGGATTGCGATTTTGCCACGAAGGCACTGCAGGTGCGGGTAAAGCAGCCACACTACCGCTCAATGTCACTGAGCTGACCTGGGTGGAGTCGGAGATAGGTAGTGTGCTTTAAGGTCGAGATCATGTTTGAACGCTATGGCTTCAGCGCGGTGAATGTGTCAGTCCAGGCTGGATTGGAGAGGAAGGCGTGTAATGTGTGAGTTCTGAGACGGAGAGGCTATCCTGGCTTTGAATTCCCGTGGACTGGACTCTGGCTTTGTTGTCAGCGCTCTCAGAGGGCTCGCGACAACATTTCGGGACGACGCAGCCGTCAGGTCGACTCGGGCGATGGTGTAACACACCTCGTCCCCATTTGCGAGGGCTACCTAGAGCCCGCATTGGTGCAAAGGGTGCGGGGCTCGCATCGGACAGACTTGGACTTACATCTCTCAGTGTGCTCCTTAAGGTCAATCTAGCTGGCAGACACGTAACGGAACAGCTGATGAAGCTCCTCGTAGGCCTCTTCTGTTCCCATACAGTACTTGAATTCGCAGGGCTTCCTGTTGATATCCTTCTGCTGCCCTGCAGGGCAAGGCCATCCATTGAATTCAACTGCGGACTTTGAAACTGTGCGCGAGGCCAGCATGCCCACGCCCGAGGAACACAGTCTCATTAGATTTCCATGGCGGCGAAGGTCAAGCAGAAGTTGTGCTATGTTGCATACGATCCAGAGGCAGAGAGGAGACTGGCACAGGGGCCCAGTATGCTCAGAGACTGCCTTTTGTCCTGCTGTCCCCATGGTTCCAGGATGGCAAACTTAGAGCACTCGTGAAATCAAATTTGTTTATGCCACTATTGCCTCGTTTGGAAGCATGGTCAAGGCACGCGAGACAACTTTGGTCGACAGACAGCACCCTTGCTGGACCTCTACAGGATTCGACACGGGAATTCCAGGATCAAGCAAAACGGGAGCTAAGAGATTTGATTGTGAAGTCTTCCGGACTGCCCGAGGCTTGTAAGTAAGTCAGAAGCGAGGACAAACAACCAGGCTCACTCGAAAGCATCCGGTGCAAGCTCTGGCGGCATTCTTTTGATCATGCCGCGTTCGCCTTGCAGTAGCTCAGTAGCTTGTGTCTGAGTCTAACTCCCCGTGTCTCTCTCTCTCGCTCTCGCTCTCCTCCCCCTCCCCCTCCTGTGTCGCTCGTTCTTTGTCTCTCTGTGTCGCTCTCTGGGCTTCTCTATTTCACTAGTGATGGGCTATGACATGCTGCGCTAGGAACCACCACCCAGTGGCAAATCCCAAATTATTAATGGGGTCTGTAATCACCATAGATTTTGATGAAGCACTTAGTAGATCGATGAAGGTGTGTCAGTTTCATAAGGTATGTTCTTCCTGACAGTCGAACCATGCGGGTGGGTGCTGAGCGCTTCCTTGCACCAGAGATCCTGCAGCAGTCTCAGAGAGGTTGGTGCATCGTGTGCGGGGACGGAGACTGTGTTGCCTGAGACGCAGTTGTTGTGAGCCGTCTGCCCCAGATTTACTCCTGCTCTGGGTGGCTACGGTGACGGCGACGGCCTGGCCGACTTGGTTGCCGCCTGGGCTGCTCCCTTTTCCGGTTGTCAATGAGTCGAAGCCAAGTATTCAGGTCTTCAACACGATACGCAAGTCTGACATCCATGTCCAGAAGGATCCGGCTGTCCCGTATCTTCACTTTGCAGCAACATTTCACTGGTTCTGGCTTGTTTCATAGCTTGCCATGAGATGTTGTTGCTGCTGTCGTGACCGATCGGCAGATGGTTTCGGCATTGCAGCGGTTTGCGTTTTCTCGATTCCTCCGTGTATCCCGCCATCATCCAGCGATGCTTTGCCACCTGGACATGTAGATCTGATTCGTAAGCTGCCCTCAGGAGCTGTTGCTTTTCCCGCCGTTGCTCAAAGTTCAGAGGGGCCCCCTGGGGATGGACTTTGTTAGCCTTTTCAGGTTTGTCCATTCAGGGGTGTCTTCAAATTTCTGGGGTTTGGGTTGCCCTTTCTACTGCGGTCCTTCCTCTTTCGCCGCCCTTGCTCTGGCATTCATCTTGGGCTTTGGCTGTGCCGCTGGTCTTGCTGCGTGGGCACTCTTTTATCTGTGGGTTCACAACCACTTCAAACCGGGGCCTTCTTCTTCTGCCCCCCCCTCGGCCACTNTGGCATTCATCTTGGGCTTTGGCTGTGCCGCTGGTCTTGCTGCGTGGGCACTCTTTTATCTGTGGGTTCACAACCACTTCAAACCGGGGCCTTCTTCTTCTGCCCCCCCCTCGGCCACTGCACTTCGCCTCAGGCAATACGTGGATGCAAGGCGCTGAGGCCGGAGCAGTTGCCTTGACTGCTTCCCTTGGCCGGTTGGAGGTTACTGTGCGAGGGCCCCTGCCAGAGGCCACCCGTTTGCTTCAGCACCTTCAGCTCTTTGAGAGTGAGGACCAGCAGGTCCCTGTGCAACCTTCTACTGCCTCTCGGGCTTCTCCCTCCTCTCCTGCTGCCCTTTCTCCTGTTGCTTCGGGTCCTGTGGCAGCCTCCCTTTCTGAAAGCCGTCCCGCCTCTGTCTCCTCAGCCCATTCGGTCCCTGCTGTCCAGGTACCCTTGCAGGGCCCTGTGCCCCCTCTGCCTGTGCAGAGCAAGCGTTCCGTTGAGCAAGGCTTCCCTGAGTGTCCTTCGGCCTGGCTTGATCGTGCTTCCAGCCTGGGTGCCTCAAACCTGAGCCCTAGATCACGTATCCGGCGTGCGGGCCAGTGGGCTCGACGCGTGCTTTCTGGTGAGTACGCCGCCCCTTTGCCGTCGGCGAATTTGCAGCTTGCCTCTCGCTTTTACCCTGTTGTGGGAGGCGGGGCCACGAGGNGGCGTGCGGGCCAGTGGGCTCGACGCGTGCTTTCTGGTGAGTACGCCGCCCCTTTGCCGTCGGCGAATTTGCAGCTTGCCTCTCGCTTTTACCCTGTTGTGGGAGGCGGGGCCACGAGGCCTGCATTGTATCGAGGCTATCGGGAGTTCAGCGCTGCCGTGGGTCCTTTGTCCTCCTCCCCGTCGGTGTCCCACGGTTTTCCCTCGGAGCTTGAGGCCAGGGTCTACGTTGACGCAGCGGGCTTGTCTTGGGACTTCTTGTCTCAGTGATGGAGGCGATCCTCCCCTTTTCGGAGCACGCCACTCTTTGGATCTACGAGCATCCTTTGGGAGATGGGGTTTTAGAGGTTTTGGCCTTGGTTCTTGCAAAGCGGCCCAATGGGCTCCTGGTTGCTGTGCCTCCGGGCGTCTTTTCGGACGAGGAGCTGGCTGCCGCTCACCACGCCCAGATGGACGACATAGTGGGCTCGTCGCTGCCTTCCGAGGCTCCAGCCCTCGCTGGTGTGGCGGGCGAGTTTACACCGGTGCCAGACTTGAGTGTGCCTGCCATCGTGGTCGACTTGTCTATCGAGGCTGTGCCGAGGTTCTCGCAGGCTGTGCCGGGGGCTTTCCCGGAACTTGTCGTCCCCTTCGACAACTCAAGGCCAGAGCTCCTGCCCGACCCCGGTGTGCTTCTCCAGCTTGCCCTGGATTGGGCTGCAGCCGCGGGAGCCCCCGAGAGGCTCCAGTATTACTCTGCGGAGGAGGAACCAGCAGAGCCTGTCCCAAAGCCAAAGCGCCCGGTGCTGCGGCTGTCAAAGGGAGATGCTCTGCCGCAGGCCGCCTCGGCTTTGCCTTCCGGAGGCGTGCAGCCAAAACAGCCGGCACCGAAGAAGGTGACTACGGCCACACTAGCCCTTCAGCTCGAGACCTTGACCTCTGCCCTGCCGGGGCTGGTGAGATCCATGGAGGATCTGGCAACAAAGCAGGCCGCCATGGAAAAGCAGATGGCCGGGGGACCTGCCGCTCCGCTGAGCCAGCCTTTGGGTTTAGGGGTTCAGGCAAAGATAGGGGGTCCTCCCGCCTTAGGCTTGTTAGGCCCTCCCCCGCGCACCTCTCGCCAAAACCCTCAGCCCCAGCTGCCGGCTATGGGTCAGACGGGCTTGGCCGAGACAACTGCAGAGGAGGCCCGCGAAGAGCTTGGTTTGCCGCCTGCCTCCGATTCTCTTTCGCAGGCCGTGCTCGAGCAGTCCCGGGCCCTTACTGCCTTGGTGGCTCAGTTGGCGGGGTCCTCTGGAGACCTGTTGTCCGAGGCCAGCGGCTCCCTAAACCAGCTCAGCGCCAGAGGGGCCGGCCAAAGGGCAAAGATGCAGGAGGAGTTAGCGAGCGACCGGGGGACCTTTTTCTTGGCTGTCCTGCAGAACATGGCAAGGCGCATGGCACCGGCCGTGAGCCCCAGCTCGGACCCTTCCGAGTTGATGCAGCAAGGGGTGTGCCTGTCTCGGTACTGGGAGCGGTTCGGCGGGTTTGCGGGCCAACGCGACTTAGGAGCGATCGCTCATGCTCTGGCTCATGCCATGGACTCTCTGCAAGCCGGCCGGGTGAACCAGGCCTCCGACCACTTGGCGCTCCTTGCGGTGTGCATCGAACAGATGAGCATGGACGGGGGCCGGGCCGAGCTTGGGTATCAGCTCACTTGGCTAGAGGACCCCCCTTCGGCTATGTTTGCAGCCAGGCCCGGCAAAAGCACTATACACACTCGAGCTTTTGCACCACTGGCAGCCCAGCGCTGGGTGGCGATCGTTCTGAGTTATGTGCAGGAGCTGGACGTGATTGCCACAAAGCGGGCCGACATGAAGAAGGGAGGCCCTCCTTCCGGGGGTGGCTCCGGGGCCCCCGAGGGGGACAACGACGAGGCCCCTTCCTCCTCCCGGCCGCGCCGGCCGCCGCGGAAAAAGCAAGGTCAGTGACTGTGGGCCGCAGGATTGCGCCTAGGGGTGGCCCGCTTGCTCGTGCGTTGTTTTGCCAGCCGCCTGCTCAAAAGCATCAGGCTGCCGTGCCCGACGCCACATGTGGCTGGGAAAAACCCCTTGCTTGCCTGTCTTCCGTCAGCCACAACCTTAGCTCTCCTGCCCCGGGCCCGCAGGCCGCTCAGACTGCCGTGCCTGACACCACACGTGGCTTGGAAAAGCCCCTTGCTTCGATTCCTGCCTGCCTGTCTTCCGTCGGCCACAACCTTAGCTCTCCGGCTCCGGGCCTGCAGGCCACTCAGACATGGCTAGTCTCTGATAGCCGCACCACACGCGACTGGGAAAAGCCCCTTGCTTCGATTCCTGCCTGCCTGTCTTCTGGTGGCCACCGCCGTGGTTCGGTTCTGGACCGGCCGGCCCCACTTGAGCAACAGACTGCTGACACTGGTGCAAAGGATGCCTGCAAGGAGCCCTGTACTTCTACTGGTGTCAGCTTGTTTTCTTTGNACCGCCGTGGTTCGGTTCTGGACCGGCCGGCCCCACTTGAGCAACAGACTGCTGACACTGGTGCAAAGGATGCCTGCAAGGAGCCCTGTACTTCTACTGGTGTCAGCTTGTTTTCTTTGGAACCTGCTGGTGCCCCCTGCGAGCAGCCCTGTTTGAAAGCTGCCAATCCTCTCCTGTGCGACCCCCCTGGCGCCTCCTTTGAAGGTTTAACTGGCATGCCTCGGTCCTCGCCTGGCTGTGGTCCCTCTGACCAATTCAGTGCAACAATCTCATTCCGTGAGTGGTCGGCTGCCCTGCCGCGCTGGGTCATCAAATCTAGGTCTCCTTTCGCTGCACTGCTGGCCGCCACTTTCTCTTCTCCCGCCAGCCGGTGGGGAGCCGCCCCTCCTTCCGCAACTTTTCCCTTGCNACCGCCGTGGTTCGGTTCTGGACCGGCCGGCCCCACTTGAGCAACAGACTGCTGACACTGGTGCAAAGGATGCCTGCAAGGAGCCCTGTACTTCTACTGGTGTCAGCTTGTTTTCTTTGAAACCTGCTGGTGCCCCCTGCGAGCAGCCCTGTTTGATGCCTCGGTCCTCGCCTGGCTGTGGTCCCTCTGACCAATTCAGTGCAACAATCTCATTTCGTGAGTGGTCGGCTGCCCTGCCGCGCTGGGTCATCAAATCTAGGTCTCCTTTCGCTGCACTGCTGGCCGCCACTTTCTCTTCTCCCGCCAGCCGGTGGGGAGCCGCCCCACCTTCCGCAACTTTTCCCTTGCCTCTGCCCTGCCTGGGCTTGTTTGAGGCTGGTGGCCCACGGCTTTCAAAGGCTTCCTGGCGCCGGCTGCGCCTGAAGCGAGTCCTGCATGTCTTGGTTCTCGCCTTGAACTATGCTTACGAGGGCCTCCGCTTTCTGCCTCTCGACCTGCTGTGGAGGGTGCCGAATGCCCACCAGAGGCAAGCCTATGACAGGCTTATGCGGCACCTTGTTGCGTGTGACTCTCGCGCTGAGCGCTTCCCGCTCCCTCCTGGTCGCTCTGGCCCCGAGAGTCTAGCAAGACTTTTGCATCTGGAGAAATTTTCCCAGGTGCTCTTTGAGCATGGCTATGGCTGTGCCGGACCTCCCTCTGAGCGTCCTGGTGCCGAGGCGCAGCCAAACTTGTGTGACCGGCCTGAGCTCCGGCCTTACCGCCCCCTCGATACTTCGCGTTTGAAGCTCACTGGCCGAGGCCTTTGGGAGGCTGAACCGTGGCTCCAGGGTCCCCTTTGGCTGCCCTTCGTTGAGCCGGCGTGTATGCAGCATGGCCGCCCTCTCTCAGGTGAGGACCTACCAAACTTTGAGGCTGAGTCCCGCTCTGAAAACCGGGCCCTGTCCTTGCTGTGGTCTACACAAGGCCTGCTGGCCCTCTCACCCGGGGACCCCGCCCCTGGTTATAGGTCTAGGGTTTTCAATGCCTATAAGGACCCTACCCGTGATAGGCAAATAGGGGACCGCCGCCTGCCAAACGCGAGAGAACGCCACATGAGGGGGCCCTCCGCTGATCTTCCTCCGGGGTTCTTGCTGACCGCCCTTGAGGTGCCTCGTTTCCGGGCCCAGGTGACTGGGTATTGCACTGATCGAAAGGACTTTTACCACCAGTTTATGATTACCCGGGAACGGGCCCTTACAAACTCCCTGCCCTTCTCCTACGATGCTGCTGAGCTTGGGCCCGAAGTTGCTCGGTCGCCTGTCTTGTGGGAAGAGGCTCCAGCTGCCGACTCCATTGCCCGCTGGACGCCGTGCTTCAACTCTCTCTTCCAGGGAGACCACATGGGGGTCGAGTTCGCCTTGGCGGCCCACTCTGCTTTGCTTCGCTATGGCGGGGCTCTTCCCTCTCAGGCCCTGCTGCAGAACCATGCTGCCTTCCCACTGGGGACCACGGTGCAGGCTCTTGTCATTGATGACTTGGTTGGGCTGAGCGTCATCCCGGCCTCTGCTGACCCAAAGGGGCCCTCGCTGGCAAAACGGCTCCACACGGCCGCCTGTGATACGTATGAAAGGTTTGCCGTTTTGGGTTCTCCTGAGAAGGACATTGAGGGTGAGACTCTTTTCACCGCTATTGGGACCGAGGTTGATTCCCGAAGGTGCTGTGTACGGAGTGGCCTCGTCACTGCTGCCGCCCCTTTGGGACGAAGGCTGGGCCTTGCCTCTATCAGCCTGCGTGCCGCTCGCCTGCCTATCACGTCCCCCGCGCTAATCTCTCGCCTTACTGGTGCCTGGACCTCGGCTTTCCTTTTCCGGAGGTGTTGTATGGTTGTGCTCTCCGAGGCTTTCTCTGTTGCCAACCGGGCGGCTGAGGACCCAAAGTGTAGTAAAAGGCCAATGCCCATGACCCGCCGACTTTCGCAGGAGTTGGTCCTTGCCTCCGTCCTGTCTGTTGTGGCCTGTGCTGACCTTACTGCCCCTCTTGCCGACCGGGTCTTTGCTACTGACGCTTCTCTGGCCCGTGGGGCTGCCTGCTCCTGCCCCGTGCCACCTGCCGTCTGCCGGTCTCTTTGGCAAAATGGTGACCGCAGGGGCGCCTATACTAGGCTCGAGGAGGGCCCTCGCATCCTTCTAAAGGCCGCGGGTCTGGCCCCCGAGGCCGAGGACATCTTCGACCAGCCAGTCCCACCTGCTGCTCCTGGGGCTGTCCCTTTCTTGCTCGATGTGCTTGAGATTGGCTGCTGTGAGGGTTTCCTTAGGGGGCCTGGGATCCGTGAAGGCCTCGACTTAGGCCCTTTGATCAGCCCTGCGGCCTCCCGGCACTACGATGTCCTCTCGCCTTCTTTCGCCTTTTGGCTCCACGATATGCTTCAAGGTGGCTCCGTTCGCAGCCTCCTGATCGCACCTCCCTGCGGCCTGTGTGGGACCCAGCCGGGCCCCGTGCTCTGGAAACGGTGCCTCGCTCTCTTTCGGCTATCCTGTGCCTTTGGGGCCCCGGCTCTCCTTCTGCTGCCTGGCCCTGCTTGCGTGGCCTTTGGTTCTACGATTGAACGGTATGAGAGAGAGGGTCTGTGCTCAACTGTGTGGCTTTCCTTTGCTTCTCGGCTCCAGGCCAGGCGGCTGCCTCTGCCTATGCTCCCTCCTCGACGTCAGGGGCCTGAAAGCCTTCGCTGGCCCACCTGACTTTAGCGCCTCTTCTGCTCTTGAGGGCCCCCAGCGCAGGACGCTAGGTCGTGAGCTCCTTCGCTGTTTCTCACTCTCTCTAGCAGCGCTGAGGTCTGAGCCTGACCGGGCTGGCATTGAGTCCATTGCCGNTTCTGCTCTTGAGGGCCCCCAGCGCAGGACGCTAGGTCGTGAGCTCCTTCGCTGTTTCTCACTCTCTCTAGCAGCGCTGAGGTCTGAGCCTGACCGGGCTGGCATTGAGTCCATTGCCGTGAACGATGTGCTTTGCGGCGGGAGCTGGGGTGTTGATGTGGTTTTTCCTTGGAGGGGCGACTCTCATATCAACGTGCTGGAGCTCGCTACTATAGTTGCGTTGGAGCGCCGCCTGGCTACCTCTCACGCCGACCGTCGCATCGTTATCTTTGCTGATAGCCAGGTGGCAAAGAGTGCCGCTGCTAAGGGACGCTCTTCCTCGAGGTCCCTCGGGCATGCCTTGATGCGGTCGGCTGCCCTGCAGCTCGCCTTTGGGCTCTTCATTGCCTATGGTTTTGCACCTACCCGCCTCAATATAGCCGACGACCCAACCCGTTTCGCTNTCCCCTTGGCCTGACTCTGGACTTGGCCATCACTGCCTGGACTTTGATGCCACTTTGGGCTTTCCCGGCGAGGGCCCCTTGAGGCCTAGGCCTCCTCCTTCTGGCCCTCTTCCTCGGCCTCACGGCCACTCTTTTTCCTTCTGGCCTTCGGGCCCCTCCCACTGCTTTGCTTTAGTGGTTGAGCCTTTCCTCCTTTCTGCAAAGGCCTCTGCCTCTCACCTCCCATGCCTGGACTTTGATTCTACCTTGGGCTTTCCTGGTGAGGGTTGGTTTCTTTTCAGGGTTTGGTTCCTTGTAGCTTCTGCCATGGCCGTCGTCGTACCGGGCACCCCGGCCGAGCAGGAGCGAGCTCGCTTGCGCTCCCCGGTCCTACTGGTGGCTGACCGTGTGGTGCGCCCAGCTACTCGCAGCAACCGTGAAAAACTGGCTGCTGCTTTCGACAGCTGGCTCCTTGAAACCCAGGGAAAGCCGCTGCGGTACTTCTTGGATGCGTCAGGGGATGTTTCAGAAAGAGTGGCCAGCCTGCTGGTCGCTTATGGCCAGGCTCTGTTCCGTGGAGGACAGCCCTACTATAAGTACTCCGAGACTATCAACGCTGTTGCTTCTCTAAAGCCAAGTATTAGACGGAGCCTGAGCTATGCCTGGGACCTTGCCTTTGCCTGGCTTTCTGAAGAACCACATTGTCACCACAAGGCCATGCCGCTGGGTATTTTGCTTGCCGTGCTGACTACCGCTTTGGCTTGGGGCTGGGCAGCTGAAGCGGGGATCTTTGGCATGGCCTGGGCCGGTCTCCTACGACCGGGGGAGGCCCTCAGCGCCCGACGCTCAGACCTTATCCTGCCGCGTGACGCTGCTCCAGGTACCAGGCATGCCTTGGTCGTCATCAGGAACCCAAAGACCCGGGGCCGTGCGGCCCGCCACCAGAGCGCAAGGATCGATCCCTCTGACATTGTGGACCTCCTCGATGCTGTGTTTGGGGCGCTCCCAGGCCATGTGCCTCTCTGGCCCCAGTCGGGTGCTACTCTGCGGCGACGCCTGGAGCAGATCCAAGAGCGCCTGGGCTTGGTGGAGTCGGGAAAGCCGGTTTTTGACCTCAGTTCCCTCCGCCCGGGCGGAGCTACCTGGGCCTTGAGCCTTACGGAAAACTCTGAATTGGTCAGGCGCCGCGGTCGTTGGCTATCCCTCCGAGTTATGGACATCTACCTCCAAGAGGTTGTGGCGATCACCTACCTGCCTTCCTTGGACACGAGTACGCGGGAAACTGTTGATGCTCTGGCTGCCGAATTTCCGGCCGTCTTACAGCGGGTGATGTTCTTTATCTCGCGGGCTATCCCACGCGCGGCCTGGTTTTCTCTTCTCAGGCCAAAACTTTGAGCAACTGCTGGGATTCTGTGGAAGATGCTATGGCTACAGCTGGGATGGCTTGGACTACTGTACAGTGGTGGCCCATTACTCCCTCGGCCTTACGGCCGTGTGGGGCGATGGCCACCCCTGGGTGGTGTTTGCTTCGCCTTTGCTGCCAAACGGCATTCACTAACCTGCCGAGGCTGGCGGAAAACAGATCTGCGAAGTGGGCTGCTTNCTTACGGCCGTGTGGGGCGATGGCCACCCCTGGGTGGTGTTTGCTTCGCCTTTGCTGCCAAACGGCATTCACTAACCTGCCGAGGCTGGCGGAAAACAGATCTGCGAAGTGGGCTGCTTGATTCGTAAGCTGCCCTCAGGAGCTGTTGCTTTTCCCGCCGTTGCTCAAAGTTCACCCACCCTCCCACCCTCTGGTGGACTACTGTACAGTGGTGGCCCATTACTCCCTCGGCCTTACGGCCGTGTGGGGCGATGGCCACCCCTGGGTGGGGTTTGCTTCGCCTTTGCTGCCAAACGGCATTCACTAACCTGCCGAGGCTGGCGGAAAACAGATCTGCGAAGTGGGCTGCTTGAATTGTTTCGTCACTGATCGTGCGAACGCTGTTGTTTTTCTTGAACCTTGTTACAGCCTTGTTACAGCCTTGTTACATCCTTGCTGTACAGTGTACAGAAGGCATGCAGTCTTGGCCAAGCTTCGAGGCCAGGCTCTGTTCCTGCTCTTAAACTTAGCGGCCAGGAGTGTTGCTTGGTGTTTCGGTGCCGTTGACAATATGTTCAAGTTCGGATCTGGCCGTTTTCTTAGGCTACGAGCGTTTATGTTCCAATTCCAAACGGCAGTGCGACTACCGCCGCCACGAACATCACGACGGCAACATGCGACGACAGCTGCAAGAGCAATAAGGGCAACACCGACGATGAAGAACACCCCAGAACAAAGGCAGCAGCAACGGCAACAACAACCAAGGCGGCATGCTTCAGGTCTCTGCATTCAGAGATAAAATTGCAACCTCGTCAAGGGTTACATGTTCCAAATAAGCTGGTTGTTCTCGCAAGGGTTCGAGACCGTGAAGAGCAAGGCTGCCGAACTACCGAGCTGTCCGTCGTACTTCTTGTGGTAGTCCTTCCGTGTCTCCAAAGAAACTCTTGTCACAGCTTGAACGACGCGAAGGCCTCGTGCCTCTGACGAGTCTCACGGGGACAGTTCAAAGCGCGCCAGTGGTAACGCCGGAAAGTGCCACTAACCGCGCAAAGGACAGCCTGCAGGATTGAAGTTGTTGTGTACTATACTCTCGCCCAGCCAGCCTCACAACGGCAGCTGCACACCATGAACGCAGCACAGCCCAGTCCTGCAGCTCCTGCCCAACGAGCCCAACGCTCCAGCCCAGACGGTCCCAGTCAGCAAAGCCGCAAAGCATGTGACCCTTTTCCCTGCCCAGCCCAGCCCAACCACCAATGTCTCCACGGCGCTCCTCCCCACATTCAGCACTCTGCTGCAGCTGATCTAGACTCTTGTGGCTGAACTTCACGCAGAAGGTGGTGGGCTTGCACGATCTGCCTGTGCACGTCGTACGGTCAGATTGTCTTCTCCAATTTGTCGCCAAGCACAGCATCCGCAACTTAGTGTTGATCAAAATATAAGTTGTCCCTGCACCTCTCCCGCCGGGACTGCTGCAGCAACGTTTTATCATCTGTAGCTCAAACAGTCATACAGATTCGGATGCTGCCCAATTTCTTCCTCAGTTAACTGACGAGCCATATCGTAACTTGTCGTGTAGCTTGGCTTCGCCAAATAAGGAGCCCAAATCGTCCACGGCGGAGGAAAAGCGCAAGGAGTGCGCAGGAGGAGCAAGGAGCAGGGTTGGCATCGGGAAAACACAGGGTTGGGAGTCGGGGTAAGAAGACACTGGTCAAGCAACGCAAGTTGGAGTGCCCCACGGACAGGAACGGAAACTGCGCTGGTCGATTGGGATCGATTGGGCCTGTCCTAGACTTCGGTTCGACACCTCTGGCCTTTAACAGCGGCCATTCTAAGTGCTTCACTGTATCTTGTCGCGGCGGGAGGGGGATGTTCGGACGTATTGCTCAGCACGGAACACCATGAAGCTGCCAGGCTCCGCAACCCAACACTACCAGTCTTTGCCTTTCCACTGCACTCGATGATGCTCGCGCTCGGAGGCTGGGGTTCAATCCGACCTTCTGGGATGCTTCGACAAAACCGCCCCCCTCAGCCTCAGCTCAGGGCAGCTTCAGCAAAAGCTTTGGGTACATTTCAAGCTGCACGGGCTGTAGCGATGTTGAACAACGTTTTGTGCATGGAAAGGGCGTGTCGCGTGGCCTTTCGAGATCTGAACCTGCAGCTCCACTCGGTCTGCGACAGGTTTGCTGACAATGCCCAAAACGCTCCATGAGTTCGTGCTCAAGTGTAACACAAACACAAGCATCCCTGCACCCGCTTACGCTTGTTTTCTTCTGGACAGGACGAGGTTTTGGGTCTTGCCATTTGCATGTTTTACCAGCATCGCTTGCCCTTGAGGACTACTTTCAGCAAATTGTGCTTTCGGGCGGAACGACGATGTTCCCTGGAATGTCGTCACGCTTAGAGAAGGTCCCCGGAGCTGCGCACACCTTTAACTTCGGAGCTGTGCCTAGTTCAGAACAGCCTGGTGCAATACTCAATTTGTGAGGATCTGAGAGCATTGTACTTGCAGAACGTCCTTGGCGGCGACACCTCCCGTGCCTCCAAGTTTAAAGTGCACGTGGAGGCCTCTGCACAATCGACAAAGATCGCGCCAGGTCAGGGTGACTAAGCAAGCCGTGGCAGGATCCTCCCGACCGCCGACATATGGTCTTCTTGGGTGCGTCGATCATGGCGGATCTCCATGAGCAGCAGGTAAGGCTGCTCACATCCAACTTGTCAACTCATCCGCAGAAGTCTGAGGCAAATCCCAGGTACTGGATCACGCGCGAGGAGTACCAGGAGACTGGTGCTAGACACCCCGGCAGGATTGAACAAAGCTTTAGATAGATGGGAAGAGGAAGACTTGATTTGACAGGTGCCGTCCAGAGATTGATTCCCACGAAGTTAGCTTGAGCAGAAGGAGTTCCGCCGCAGAAAAAGCAAGTCAAGCATGCAGCACTGGCGATCGATTCTGAAGTCTTGAGCCTTGACATGCGAAGATGCAATCTCTAAGCTGCATGATTCTTATTGCTTTATCTCAAACCCAGTGGCTGCGGGCCCTCCCTCCTTGCGCTCGGGGGCGAGGGCGGTGAGGGGGACCCTGAGCTGTTGAGCTGGCGGAGTTTGAGGACTGCAGGGATTTCCCATGTGTCGTCCGTGGTCCGCAGCAGAAGCCTTGATATCCAGGGTGTTGTTGTGGCTTTCACAAGGTCCAATTTTGTCCCGGTGTAACATTGAAGCTGCCCTGCAAGGAGACGGGAACTGAGGTGATCTGCAAGCGGCCATGACAGCGGCAGTTGCAGAATCATCAGCCCGGATCCATGGGAACTTCCTGACGGTGCTGAGCGGTAGCAGAGAGAATGCTTACAAGGCTGATAGGCTGCCACACAAATGTGCCTGCAGTGGGGCTGTCATATTTCTGGGTGATGATATTTCAAGGCATACTGTAGCTGTGTGAGCTGTGACGACACATGCATTACCTTCCCTGAATTTCAAGAACCTGTTGTAGAAGCCACGGTGGGCCTTCTGAGCGAGACTTGCGCAATGATATGCAATGATGTATTTGTGTGCCGCTCAGACTCAGGTGGATCCGCCGATGGCTCAGCATTGCAGTTGCTTCGAGCGTTTTTGCCGTTGTAACTCCGTAGCTCGGCCGAGGCTGGGGTCCCGAGAAAGAACTCCAGTGACTCTGGCCGTCAGGAGCCGCTCCGCCGCTCTCTTTGCGCTCACTTTGCACACCTCGCATGGCCGTAACTCCGTGTGGCACTTCTGCAGGAAGTCTTTAAAGAGAACACATGACCTTTTCGTGGGGAACGAGGAGTTGAAGCGAGTGGAGGTACGGCCCCTTGTTGCTTCGAGTTGTGAGAGAGTGCACTCGCTTCTGAAGAGGATTCTCGGGGTACAGCGGCTTTGCTGCGGCTCAAGATGAACGACGAGTGCCTTTGCTTGTGTGCGTCACTGCGAGATGTTTGAGACATTTAGAGACCACCGATGCCGGACTCCCAGCATACAGCCTCTCCCGGTCGTGGAATTGTCCCAGTTTGCTGTTTTTGCTCGCTCGTCCATGCTTGAACCCTTCCCTGCCTATCCCTTTTGCTGGCCCTTGACGGCCACCCGTGCTGTCGCATGCGACTTCGTGCCGACACATTTTGTGCATGGAAGTGGTTGGGGTCACTTTGAGGTCATATCGTCAGAGAGAAATGTGGGCTTCGGTCGGGCACGTACCACGTAAATGGCACATGTTAATGAGGGATGGGGTAGCGTGATGCTCAGGTCACAGCCATCTTCATCAACTTCGCGCGTTTCCATCAACCAATATTCTTTCACCTGCGCTTCGCTCTACACTGTTACCCGCTTCCTTCTAACCACAACGTCTTGGTTCAGTCAACTCCCGATCCCCGCTTCAGTCGACCGTGCACTGGTGTCAACGCATGTTTGCGCGTGCGCGTTAAACTCGGCTTCTGGTCCAGAGCATGCACGGCTTGCGGTTGAGTGGTTGAGTGAATCTGCGTTTTCGGGTTGAAGGACCCAGCCTTCGGGGTGGAATGCATCCGCGTTTTACGGTTGACAGAATCCGCAGGGGCCAGTTGAAGGAACATGTGGGCAAAAGTTGAATGAATCCGCGTGCGACCATGCTTAGGAAATAGGTCAGACATTCCCTGGAAACTAGTAACTTAGTACGTGGGACGGCCTGCGACTCCTGCAGAAGTGGTATCTTGTAGCGCCCACGGAGCCGCAAAAGCGGCTTTCGTGACCAAACCGAAGGTTCATTTGAATGGCAATGTGGCAACATCCATACTCCACCGCAGGCTCGATTGTCGAACCAAGTGCACCTTGCTACGGAAGCATGTGACTACGAAGGTTGCTTGTGTGAGTGAGATATTGCACACAGAGCCAAGTGAGCGAGAAGCCGTACCATTCAATGGTTTTCCGTGCCAAAGACCAGCCAAGTAGCCACCGCAAAGACTGCAGTATTGATGTGTGTGTGTGTGTGTGCGAGCGTGCGAGCGTGCGAGCGTGCGAGCGTGCGAGCGTGCGAGCGTGCGTGCGTGCGTGCGTGCGCGCGTGTGTGTGTGTGTCTCTGTGTGTAGGAAATCTGCGCCGAGAAATCACGATGCACTTAATTCCTGAGAAGGAAGCCGCACTGCACGAGTTCTTGAGAGCGAAAGGTACCAGCACATTCGGGACGTGCCCGAGCAAGTCACGGACGAGACTGTCACAGCGTTGGTGCCTCAGACCTCGTCATGCATAAGCGAGGAAGAGGAAGTATAGCTTGTCGTGGCTTCAGTCTCCCGTTCCTGCGGGCTGGGACTGACGATGCCACACAGGAGGCTCGTGGGAGTTGGCGGGTGTACTTGCCTATGCTTAGCAGGAAGCTCTTGAGCGCGTCTGATGGAAGGCGTTACCATCGGCGATTACGCAAATGATCACGGCCGATCCGGCTATATTGTGGCTTCCTTTCTGCAAGAGGCACCTGCTGGTGCGTCCGGACTTTTCTGATCGCAGGATGGAGAGGAAAAATCCGGGCACGGCCCAGCAGTGGGGCCAGTGTGCAGGGCATGTTTCACATCCCATCAGTCCTCTCCTCCTCTTTTGTTTGGCACATGCAGGTTGTCCCGATAGCGCCGAAGGCTCCCGTAGACCCATCCACACAGATACAGGCAAGGCTCGTTGCATCGTCGTGAGTCCATGTGCATTGACCTGGTATGCGTATGGTGAGGTAAGGCCGCTGCGCGAACGTCCAGAGATTCCTAAGCCTGTATGGCATCCTCCGTGGAAGCTGATGCGAGTGATGTGCGATACTCAATTGGAAGCCTTCGCTTTTTTGGCTTTCCTTCGTCTCGTGCTCTGTCCAGCCATGGGCAGCGGTCGCTTCCACCCGAAGGTCATAGTGCAAAGATGAAGCTCTAGGGCACTCAGGTCACTCACAGTGAACAAATAATGCCGGATGGTATTATATAGGGCAAAAACACGTGCCATCCTCGAAGTCTTCCCAGTCTCCCATGGCATTTCAAGAACAAGTATTGCTGTGCCAGACGTGCCAATGTCAGAAGGTTGCTGCTAGGGTTTGACTCCATGGCATCGGCCGTTGAGCCCTGGGTATCTGAGCCTCCGCCCAGCTCACAGTTCCTCGTGTATTAATTATATCGGGCGGTGGTGGAGAATGTTTCGGCTCACTGCACCACCGCTCTCTGGCGAAGCCGTGTCCCTAAACTCGGCGGTTTTTATTCAAGTCAGCAGTGCTGTCCTGCTCGTCTTGCCCAGCACGAGGAGCTTTTGAGAGCTGAAATTGCTTCCGGGCTAAGCTCAAGGGTCCGACCACCAAATCACTCTGCATTCGCCTCGAGTTGCTCTTCGGTTGCCCCGTTGATGAGATGGTGCCACGAAGCACGCAGCCACTTTTTGGTTAAAAGGGTTCTCGAGCTCCAAGACCTCCTCGAGACCCATACAGAGCCGATGGCTACCATTAAGGTCGAATGCCAAGGGCAGACCCCCCGTAATCACATCTTCGAGGCTTGCTCCCCTTTCACCTCCGACCCGTCTCCGAGATCGGTTCTGGAGCGGATATTGAGTTCAGCAAATCGCTGGGTCATATTGGGTCATATTCAAAATCGGGGCAACTCCCTGCCAAGGAGCTGACCTTCAGCTTCATTCCAACATGCTCCGCCCATCATCGCGAACACCATCTCCTACCCAGGAAGAAAGTTGCTTGATATGTCGACAACGGAGTCTTGTGGAATGCCAAGCTAATCCCTGCCCAGCAACCACTCAACCGTGCCGGCTACTCACGCATGCACATGAGGAAGGCCGGCCCACTCGTTGCTTCGGTCACCTACATACATGAATATCATATATATATATATATATATATGTATACATATATATTTGCATGTATGTTGTGCCATGCCCTTTTGAAAGTGGAAAGCCTTGTGCCAAGTATGTTGTACCATGTAATGACATTGAGGTTTTGGCGAAAGTCAGCTAGCTATGGCCGACATTAATGCAGCAGCGTTGGACGGTCAACGTTTGCAGGATCGAATGAAAGTTTTTTTTCCTGCTGTGCTGTCGGAGCTTCCAGCAATCACGCAAAGGTCAGGCCATGAGGGCTGGGTGCGAACTGTTGCTGTGGATCCGACAAATGAATGGTCACGCGCTCAACCCAAGGTGTCACAGGGCGACGAGTAGAACGGGCCATCTGTTGTGTGTTCAGGTTCGCATCTTCTGGTAATGATCGCCTCATAAAGATCTGGGACCTGGCCAGCGGCACGCCCCTCGCTCAGACAGAAGCTTGGATGTTCGTGTGATGACGAAGCGGCGAGTGTTGAACAGGCTGAAGCTGTCCCTGACTGGGCACGTCAGCACAGTCCGAGCTGTGGCGATTTCGGACAGGCACGCCTGGGAGTTAGCAGCAGGAAAGCAGTGCATGCAGTTGTATTGCCGCACGATGGCCGCCTCAGTGGTGCAGGCATCCGTACCTCTTCAGTGCGTCCGAAGACTGTGAGGTGAAGTGTTGGGACCTAGAGCAGAACATGGCCAGCCTTGCTCGTTTAGATGTTTTTTCTGGGTGCTACGGTATGAAGCAGTGTGCCAGGTAATTCGCAATTACCATGGACACCTCAGTGGTGCCACATCCTCGGCAGCTGTGGCATCTGTGAGCTGGCCGCCAGAGTACGTGCATTGCTTTTTGCTTTTCTGAGGTGTACTGCCTCGTTTTGCATCCCACCTTGAACATCCTCGCAACAGGCCGGAAGTGGAATCTTAGATTATGAAGAAGTATCGCGAACACTGTTCTCTTCCGTCTGTCTGAGGTGGACGTGATGGCTCAGTCCGTGTGTGGGACATGCGCACCAAGACCGGGATTTTTGTTTTCACCGGCCATACCAACGCCATTTGCTCGTTGACCTCGCAGGCTCTGCTGCTGGAAAGGAAACTAGTTCTTCGTACATGGCATCAAGCTCAATGCTTCTTTTGGTTGAGGCTGCCGAGCCCCAGTTTATCAGCGGTTCCATGGACAGAATGGTTCCGCGCTTACGCTTCGGTCTAGGCTTAGGAGCATCCACCAAGATCGTTGACACATCGAAGGTTCGACTTTGGGATCTGGCAGCCGGTAAGTGCTCTGCAGCTGCCTGAGATGGAAGTCTAAGTCTAGTTTCGGCACGTGCTTTCCTGGTTGTGCTCCAAGGTCACCTTGACCAACCACAAGCCTGGGCCCACACTCCGTTAGAAATGCGCTCTCGCCGCGCGAAGCGTACCTTTCAGGAAGAGCATTCGAGCCTTGGCGATCCATCCTCTGGAGTACACCTTTGTGTCATGCTCATCTGACAACAACAAGGCCTGCGTTCCCGGATCTGCAAGATTCTTGAGCCGTTCACCACTCGGGGCAATGAGCAGGTATGGAAATGTCCCAAGGGCGCTTTTGAGCGCAACATTCAGGGCCACAATGCCATCGTGAATTGTCGCCCTGTCATGTCTTGCGGGTCAAAGCTGCCATACTCGTCCCTGTTTGGGCTGGGCTTGGTCCGAGAGGCGCACGCAGAGGCACACAGACACCAACACAAACGTGCGAATGTGAATGGACCTGCGCTTGCATGGAGGATGAGGGGAGGGCGACGTTTCCTGTGAAGCAGTGTCGGGACAACATGTTGGTGTGATAACCTTGAGATCATCCATGCGCCTAAAAATGTAATTACTTGGAAAGGTCAAACACCAGAGTAATGATTCTGACCGGTTCGGATCATGCAGCTTAGACATGCCACTTGCAAGAATATCTGAGCTGCACACGCGCATGGGTCACATGGCAGTAGGGTGATGAAGTGGCTTCGAAGCTTGAGAGCATATCCGGCATTGCGGTTCATTATCGAGTTTCGTTTCGTCCCTGTCCATGAGACCCAAGATTTACTACATCGGAGAACAATCGTGCTTCTCAAGCTGGTACTTGTATGTGCGGAGTTCACCTATATCTTTAATGAGCCATCTACCAGGTGTGTCCATTTCCGGAGGTGCAATTGTGATCATATCAAGATACCGCTTACCAGTTCGACCCAGAGCCGTCAACACATTCCTGGTTACAATGTGGGGCGCCCTGTAGTATTCCAGATATGGCTGGCGCGACGAGAGGTATAGTCAATTTGAGTTCCAATGCACATTCTCATCTTCTCATGCTCAGACTGCCGCTCCGGTCCACATCACGCTTTCGATCCCCATCCTTTCGTGCAAAGTCCAACAGCAAAGCGGTGCTCTAACGCTTTCATGTCCTGTCCGACATGTTTCCACTTTTCAGGAGAGCTTTCTCGAAGAAGCTTGAGTTTGATGCTCGGCCCGTGGGGCAGCCAGAAGACAGCTGACGGCGGGGGTGGCAGCGGTTGCTTCATGGTGCCCGGTCTTCGTGGCCGACATCACGCTCCTTCCTTTAAACCGGCACAAGCCTGAAAGGCCGACAGCCATAAGCCCAACCCCACGACATCGCCCGCGAACAACGGCATCGTCTCCGCCCCCCCCCGGGCGCAAGCTGTCTGCGTGGCTAACAGTGCAGGTCAGAGCACTTAGGCCTCTAAGTTCAAGCTTTGCACATCGTGCTGTTCTGTTGTATAAGGCTGTTCCGGCAGAATCGATGCGACTTCCACTCTCATGTTGGCTAGTCTTCGGGCGGCTATGTTGAGCAGAAATAAATGTGCACCGGGGGCGCACACACATTCTGAACACGGTCACAGAGGCTGGAAGGCATCGAAAATTGAGACAACCGATTCGCACACGAACCTGTGATCAACCCGGCTTACGATTCGAATTTTGTCGATCCGGTTGGTTGGAAGCCAATCCCGTAGCAGGGGTCGGCTTCAGTCTGTTTCGAGGGTGTGACCGCACATTCGTCCGAAGGCCACGCTTCTGCAACTTCTCTCACATTCTCTCACCATCAAGGATTTTCCGGGGGGAGCGCTCTTGTTTGAGTGTTATATAGTTATATTTAATCTTTGTGCTCAACCGTGCATTCTGGCTGCCGGTTTCTTGCACATAGAAGTCGGCAGGGATAGTTCACCAGCACCTGCATGCCACATGTGTCGGGTTGTTGTCAGACAATCTGAGATTCTGCAGAGATCCTTTGGGGTTTGACAGCGCAACCAAGGGTGAACTGCAAGCGAGAAGAGAGCACAGGGATATCGCCACCTCACGCCAAGCTCAGTGTTCACATGTGTCCACATAGTGCATTCGCATGGAATTGCGCGCATCATGCACGCGGCCAAGCGGCGCCCAAGAGAGCAGAGTACTTTCCAGAGCCTCTGCTGGCTTCCAACCCTGTTCCGAGTGAGCACCTGACAGGCTGCACAATTCAAGAAGGGCAGCAGGGCTCATCGCAGCTGATTGCTGGAACAGACAATGGCTATCTCCATTTTTGGGACAGATGCTTGCTCTGCTAGTCATCTGCATCTCGTGGGCTCCGAGCAAGCGTTTTTGCAGGATTGGAGAAGCGGCCACAAGTTCCAAAGCTTGGAGGTGAACCGCACATGTTTGTGCATGAGCATTTCAAGAAGCAAGATGCCAGGCCATACCTCAACCCGGCAGCATGAGTTGGATACTTGGTGACGTCTTCCGGTTGGTAGAGCAGACAGTTTGGGCGTGGGTTCTTCTCTTGTCATGCCTTGCTGTTTTGCCGTGTGACTGTGATTTTTTTGCGATGTGGGATGACCAGCAATGTTGAGCTCCAACTACAGGTGCGGAAAATGCAATTTTCGACATGGCGTTGGGAGCTTGAGTGCAGCGGCAGCTGTGGTGGCACTCTTGAGTTCTCGTGACCGGAGTTTAGAGGCTGGACCAGAGTGGCAGTCGCTTGTTGACGGCGGAATGCGACAAGACCGTGAAAATTTACAGAGAGGAGACAGCATAAGTGTCACGCCATTGCTTGTCCCTCGCAGAGTGGTTTGGACATGTTTGGACTCGGTTTCAGCACGCTCCGCGAGCCTCATGTCTGCTGGCAAGGACCCCAATGCGACTCCAGAAACGCATCCGCTCAACTGGAAGGCAGGGATACCATGATTTGACAGCTAGTTCTTGTGAATTCGGGGGCTGCAGCTTCGAGCTATGAACAAGCTTCAACAGAAACTATGAGCCCGGCATAGACGATTTAGGAAAGCCCAGTTGCTGTGCATGCAGCACCAGCAAGTGCGGTGGTGAAGGCTGTCCAAACTGTCGTTCTTGCACCCTCGTTCGAAGTTGGCTTTAATTGCCTAACAGACTTTGCCATCTTGCAAGACTTCCCCGCATAGCCCTGAAAGGGAGAATGCGCAAGTGTTCGAGACATTTGGACACTTGATCTCAAACGAAAATGCAGAGAGAGTGAGAGACAGAGAGAAAGAGAGAGAGAGAGAGAGAGCGCCATTTTGGCTCAAGTCTCTGACCCTTGTGGGAACCCGGCTGTCACCCGCCGAGGTGTTTGGCTCACGAGGGCCCGTTGAACCGCGCAAAGACCTCTTCTGACCCTGGCCCCTTCTGTGTTTGCCACCTTTGTGGGGACCTCCGGCTGTCACCCGGAGGGAACCTGGTGGCAACACGAACGGTGGCCCAGCAGTAGGGAGGGGTAGCATGCCATCTCCACGAGGAACCAAGGTGATCCCGGTGACGGTGAGCCAGGAGGAAATCGTGGACCCGCTGCTCGAGACGCACGAGAAGTCGTCCACCTCTCCCCAGAAAACGACGAGGGCAGGTAGGCGGAGTACACGGAGAGTGGGAATGAACGTGATAGTGGCAGGGACACCGAGAATGAGATCCACCAACTACGAGGGGGACACACAGTCCCAGAGGAGAACAACCCCAGAAGAGGGGACACCCGAGGCAGCCCCACCGCGGGGCAAACAAGAGCCCCTCATAGTCAATGGCAGACGCAGTTGCCCGTGATGCCTTTTGGGACCAGGCCGAGGAGCAGGAGGCAAACACTGGGGGCACGACAGGGGCCCGACTGCGTGCTCTACGGCAGTTCGGCCCAGGGCGGAGCCGCAAGAAAGCTCCTTAAAGAAGCGGCGACGGAAACCCGCCCCGACGAGAAGACCAAGGGCATCTTGGAGAATTTCACCAGACAACACTGAGAGCCGGGGATTCAGCAACAGACCTTTGGACAGTGCAGGACAAAGATTTCACAAAGATTTCGGCTGCGCGTGTTCGCGTGGGGGGGGGGGCGTCTTACGGGTGCGTTCTCCCATGGCCGTAAGCAAGCAAGCAAGAGAGAGAGAGAGAGAGCATTGGGAGTTGCAGATTATTGCAGATTCTTACATTGAAGGGCGCACTGCATGCAACTCTTTGGCACCCGTAACAGGCGGTGGCACACTAGCGCGCGGGCAGGGCTTACTCCCCTGTCCTTAACCTTAAGGGAGAGAGAGAGGCGACCCGGCCTTAGAGCAAGCCATTCGAGACAGGGCACTGGTACAACGCAGAGCTGTAAAGGAACTCGCTCAAGAAGCCGACCAACCACTCCCTAAAGCACCGGCTCGGGCACTGGAGTTGCGAAAGCCAGCGCCTTGCGAGAAGGGCATCAGAGTGGAACCACAAAAACCCGGATGGGTCTCAGGAGACACCAAGCCTCCTGAGCCAGCCAGCACACCGCGCCGGGCATCAGATGGCGGGACGAGGGATCTGCGAGAAGGGAGCGCCAACTGGATGGGCACGAGCTGGCGGTACAGGGTACCCGCGAGAAGGACTGTCCCAAGAGGTTATGAAAACAGCCATCAAGTTGGATAAGACGACTAAACGACCAGGGTGACGACATGGCTACAAGTTTTGTACACGACTCCAGCAACTGACCGGAACATCCGGAGCCACGCGCCATCCAAAAAGGGACTCCAAGTGAGCTGTTCTGCACCCGTGCCTTTGCAGCTAACTTTAACTAACTTTGATATAATTCAGGTTTTCAGGAGGGCACTCAGCACCTTTCCTCGCACTTTCAAAGTGGAGTGCCCGCGGCAGACAAGAGAACTGCGGGGCCGGAAGTTAGAGCACGCTTTTCCCTCCTGTGGCCATACAAAACTTTTGAGATATTGATGCCGGTAAGAGCACACACTCCTTTTACAACAGTTGTCAAGGCTTCGGAACATCTACCGGTGCCAGCAAACAAACTCCCCATACGGGGGAGCAGAGTATTGGGGCACCCGATGTTGTACAGAGTATTGGGGCACCCGATGTTGTACAGCCGAGCCCATCCTCTGAGAATCGGTGATGGGGTTGCTCAAACGAGCGGGCCACAGGGACTCCCTGTGGCTCATACCCCAAAGCAAAGCAGAGAGAGAGAGTGGTTCAAGGCCTGAGCCCGTTTACCTAGTCAGAAAGGGAGTGAAAGTCAAGGCCTCAAACCGGGGGGTCAGAGTGAGAGCTGGAGAGTGCGTCTCTGTGCCCTCAGAGTGAAAAGCCATCGACCTGTACAGTGTCCTTGCGAGGCTGCGGCTCCTCCAGCCGGACGCTTTCCGGGGGGGCGTCGTGGAGCTCGGTCCACCTCTACAACCGCAGCAGATCCGGCATGCGGGGGACATTGCGACCCACTACCACATCGACAGGCGAAACCTATACACCTCCAACCCGGCGGTTGACCTTCCGCCGTTTGTGAAAGCTGGGTGCTCACCGAGGACACCGGAGTTCGTGATACTACTTGTCGGCCGAGAAGGGGGAAAAGAACACCATGGCAAGTGGACAGGCGACTGGGAGCACGCACGAGGAAGAGCACAACCCTCCCCAAAGTACACCCAAGCGTGCCAGAGAAGATGGCCAAGGGGGAACAGCATCGGGCGGAGATCAACCTCTCACCCTCGCCCTGCTACAACAAGCACTCCAGGTTAACCAACAGCAGATGACGAGTTCGCTACACGAATCTCTTGAAGGTCTTGGACGGCGTGTTGGAACCCTCGAACAGAACCTGGACCAACACGTTGAACGAACCACAGCCCTCTTGGATGCCATGACGAACAGACATTGCGCTATCGAGCACAGTGTCCAGAATGTCTCGACCTCCTACGACGAAGTGAAGCGCCGATTGGACATGCTCGAGGGGAAGTTTGCCACCGCCTCCTTCTGCAATACCAACACCAACAGCCGCACCACAGACACGGGGAGCCATGAAAGCAACCGTCCCGCGATCATCATGGGGGGATGGGACGCCGACCAATGCGCTAGCGAAACCTTACGCCTGGTCAAGCAGCATGTAGTGGAACTCCAGATCGACATTGACATAGAAGAGGCATTCGTACCAAGTTACGTCGTGGATTTGCGCCAATCGCCCCCCGTGAGGGAGAAGGCCAGTGGAGCTTTCAGAGCCGCATCTGGGAGAGTTTGAAACACATCCGCGAGTCCAAGGTCATCATCACAGGACAGAAGCCGCAGGGGGGGGATGCTACTTTTGGGCAGCCATGAGCGAATCCCCGGAGAGGCGAAAACGAACCCGTTTCGCGGGGAAAATCAAGCGGTTGATCTTGGAGATGGATGGCGACGTTAGGCATATATATGGACGTGGAGTTCGGCGCTGGGAACGTCTGGTACAACAGCACAAAGGTTGCCTCTACAACCACGCCCCCGCCCATGGGAGCCGACGCCATCGGCGGGGGATGGCTCTCGTTGACATGCCTCGCACGTGAACTCGGGACCGGGGTGGAAGCCTTCACAGACAAATGGGACGAGCTGAAAAAGCCGCTGGCTTGACAGCCAGAACCACAGTTTCACTCCCCGGGGGACAAGACGACTCCTGGAGATGACCTGCACGTGATCACATGGAACGTGGGAGGACTACCACAAGACCGAGTCCAGCTACTGTGTGGCCTTCGAAATGACCGAATTCACCCCTTCTGCAAGTAAGCAAGACTCAGACTGGCGGGGGATAGGCATCGCGCATACCAGCGACCTACAACACTACAGGCACCGACAGCTCAAATGTGGCACAAGCACCTCCATTGGACTCGATGACACGCGACTGCGAGCACTATCCGGCCATATGCCCCATCATGCCACCATCGCCGAGTGTGGAGAGATATTGTCGTGCTGGGCTGAACAGATCCACGCTGGAGACGTGAAAGCCGTGCTTGGATGCGACCTGAATGAGACCTTCACACCAGGCGACGACGACAACGTCCACTCTGACAGTGCCAGAGGGGAAGTCATCCTGACGTGGTGGACAGCAAAAGACGGCGACATACCCGAGCAGAACCTTGGGGTGCCCTCGTACTTCCCACACAATGACCGCATGATGCCATGCCGGCTCGACTACATCATGAACGGGGGGACAGTCCTGGACCTCTGACACCTGGCAGCCAGCGACCAAGGGCCCGTCCTTGTCTTGATGAGAACTGCCAAGCGAGAGCCCCGACCTCGGAAGCCGAGCAAACCATGGGGATGCAGGCGACCACGCAGTGAAGAGGCAGTTAAGGACATCCTTGCTACCTGGCCCCGCAAATCCGGCGACCCCCTGACGATGATAGCGGACGTCTCCGTGGCCATCACCAAACCTGGACGGGGGACACACGGCTTTCGAGAAAGCCTCGCCCTTCGCAGCCTTCGGCAAGCCATTGTCCGAATGATCCCGGGAGCTGAACAACGAGCACAGTGGAAGCTGGTGCTTAAACTCCGTCGTAAAGAACATGGGGAATGGAAGCAAGAAATGCTTGCCAAAGCAGGACGGGGGTTCTGGCACTCGACGAAAGTGGTCGACCGCGATGGTCATACATCAGCATGGGAGCCCGGACTTCGCGAAGACGAAAGATGGCGAACAACCCTGGTCAAACACTTGAAAGGGATCTTTAACAAACGGCCGCGTCTTCAGGTGGATCTCAAGTTTCGGGAAATCCACGCCAGACTAAGCTCCCTCTGCAAGCATCACCCATGGAAGCCCTTCAGCGACGACGAGCTCCTCCGAACAGTCCGCAAACGGTGGAAAAATGGCAAATCCTGCGGCCTTGGTTCAGTCTCCCACGAAGCCCTCAAGATAATCCTGGAGGACGGCCACTGGCGGGGAAAGCTCCGCGAGCTCTTCAGTGATATGCTGTATGTCGGCAAGCTACAAGAAGCCATCGAGAGGGGGATCACAGTGCTGTTGGCCAAGGGGGAAGCACCATCATGCTGGGGGGACACCCGACCAATAACACTAAGCTCCACCCTACTGAAGACATTCTCGCAGCTCGTGATCCTGCGAACAGCACACCTGGTACAAGAACCTGCTCGGCTACAATGGTCCCGACGACACCGTCAAGGAGTGGAACTTATACTCATGCTTCGCAAAGTATGTCGCGCAGCTCATGACTGGGGGATCCCCATGTACATCGCTAAGCTCGACATCCGAAGAGCATTAATGATTCCATTTACCAAGAATGCCTGGCTGAACAGGTTGCGACTGATGTGGGCGAGACCGGGGGGAAACCTTGGAAAGCACGCGCATGGACCTCCTTGCTGCATGCAAAAGAGACACGAGTCTACTTCCGGGAAGAGGTCTTCGTGATCGAGCAGACGAACGGGGTAAGACAGGGAAGCCCAGACAGCCCGATAGCCTTCGGGCGAACGGTTGCCAAAGAGCTGGACACTTCCATCCTGGAAGCTGCGCCGGCCAAAGCCACGACCGGCGAACCCCCTTCCGAAGACGGATGCTGTTACATGGACGACTCCTACATATGGTCAACAACGCGGCGCCACCTGCAAGCAATGTTGGACAGACTCGGGGAAAACTTGCCACCCAATGGCCTCGACATCCACACCGAAAAGACCGAGATCGTCGACAACCAAAATGGGGGAACAGAATTCGTCGTCTCCGGGAACAAAGTCCTAAGCAAAGGTCCTCAGCACGTGATCCGTGCCCTTGGAAGCCCCCTGTGCTTTGCAGGGTCACCTGGTGTCCTAATTGCCGAGATGCAGGCCCGGGGGAGACGCTCCTTCGGTAAGCATCGTGGGACATTCATGTCCAACGCACCGTTGAAAGGAAGGCTACAGTTACACGCCATCTTGGTGCGCCAGTCCGCCTTGTGGGCCTGTGAAACGTGGCCATGCGTTGAATATGTCTTGAAGGCCGCCAACACACTTCAACTACTACATGCTAGGACGATAACGAAGCAGCCCCGCGCACCGGGGGAAGAATGGACAGAATGGAATGTTCGAACCATGCGCAAGTCCCGGGTTCTGTTGTTCCAGTGCCACATCGAGCGCTGGAGTACCTTCATTCTCCGACAAATCTGGGGCCTTCTCGGACATGTCGCTGACATCCAGTATGATGCGGTGGAGAGGAATGGCGTGGTGGCGAGTTGAACAATCCATCCCCACCACCTCAGGGGGACAACGACACGCTCAACGCTTTCACCCGATGCTGGACATCGAGCGTCAAGTCAGCGAAGTAGCTGGGGAGCAATGGCAGACCGTCGCACAGGATCGCATACGATGGAGCAACCTGGAGGCAACCCTTCGTCCACAAGTTTGACGTGCCTTGGTCGATGGGGAACCAGACACAGCTCGAAAACCTCGCCCCCATCACAAAGACGACAATCCCTGACCGACGACCGCGCCAGACGAAAAGACGACGACAGCTCGAGCATGGGAACCGTGGGGGAAGTGAATGAGGTGATTCCGACATGTTCTACATGTTGGTCAGCACCGAGAACTGACCCTGCCTGGTCCAGGTGATTCGACGCCGCCCTATCGAACTACGCCACAGCATCTAGTACATCCTTGTGTCCTGCTGAGGTTAGACGAGAGCTGAGGCAACGAAAACACAAACCTCCAAGAAGGTGGTGAGACGAACCGCAGGACTCCCGGACTCCCCGAACCTTGACCTTCGTGCTCTAACAAGCCCTCAAGCAACCAATGCAGATGCAAGCAGCAGTCGACGATGTCTGGGGGATCCAAGTGACTACACCTTCCTGCTTCCCTGCTGTGCAGGCCCTTGACATGCAGTGCCCGCGATATCAGGTGAATAGTCTGTCATGCAAGATCGGCCGCACGTTCGACCTGACGTTGCACCGCGGCCTGGCTCTCAACTTGCACAATCATGCTTACATGCACTACATGGTCATGCTGCGACTCCCACGACCTCTCCACGCATTTCCCCTCACACGACCCGCTCTATGTTCTCTACGTAACAAATTTCAGTTCGACAGTTAGACGAGACGACCTTGCAGCGCCCTGAGGCCGTTAAGACCACACACAGCCCCGCCGCTGCATCGCAGCAACAGCAGACGGATGACAAACATCAAGCTATGGTGCCTCACTGTACTGGTGGTACACACAGACACGATGCAGCCACTATCCACACACCCTCGGGGACATCACAAACCCCCCGCAGCAGCAGCCGACAACGCAACAGCCGCCGCAACGGCCACAGGTCAACATGGACCCTGCAGCCGCAGCTACGGACAGTCAACACCACGGGGGATTGACACACCCTCAACAAGCCGCGCAGCACACGTTCGGCGGATACGGTGATACGGTCATGCCATGCCGCAGACACCGTGGCTCCCGCCATACGTGGCGACTATGGGACAACAGCACGGCTTTCAGCCAATGCCAGCCACAAGTTACTCATGGCAGGCAACACATCCATCATCGCGGGGGGATATTCCCTCACACCACAGGCATCAACCCAAGTGGGACCACAAGGTCAAATACACATACCACCGCCGCTTTACCAACTTCAACAACAACAACCACTCGGTGCACTGCAGGCACCGCAAGCTCAAACACCGACACACCCTGACACATACCATCCACTGCCCCAGCCACCCACATACCAAATGCCACAACAACCGCCGCCAGCACAGGTGCTGCAACCTTTCCCACCAACACATCAAAGACAGCAGCAGCGAACCCCCGTCCTGCCAGCCACGGCGTGAGCACTCCACGCAGCCCCGACATGACCCCCCAAGATGTACCACAACAAACCCCCACAACACGACCGGACTACACGCCACCAGCGACAGCACAACAACAAACACCTGCCACCCCGTCTGCAGACCCCAGCCCCTACCCCATTGACCCACTACCGCGCCAGGAAGCCACCGCACTACAGCACAATACCAGACTCACAGCTCCGACAGCACACACCACGAACCCTGGATGACCCACACGGGCACGCAGAGCTCGAAGCATCTACATCGGCCAGACAGACCCAAACGCCACCGGAGCAAAGTGCGCTGACGAGCGCCAGCAATAACGACACACCACAACCCCCGCAACCGCAAGACACACCCAAACCTTCACCTGACACCGACACACAGCCGACGAACGCAGAACAAGCACTGAAAACGGCAGCTGACCATGACTCGTCGGGGGATGATAAAAAGGATGATACTATCCCGCTGACCGATCCGGACCCACGACCACAGCAAGTGGCAGACGACGAAGACGACGTCGATGATGACTCCCAAGAAGACGAGCAGACGTGCCGCTCCAGCGAAGGCCATGGCAGCCAACGAGTGCTGAACAAAGCCTGCAAATACGAGTGGAAGCAGGCAAACCGACGACAGCCACAACAGCGACCCGCACCCCAGGAACAACAAGGACCCGGCTGGGGGATCCTATACAGACAGGCACAGGAGCAGCAACCACATGCACCACAACCGCCACCGACGCAACCACAGAGCCAACCCACGACACAAACCAACTGGGCCGACCTTTTGAATCGACATACCCTCCCATGGGGGGCCCCAACGCCGACAGCGCTGCCAACCTCCCAACCACTCCTATTCAGCCACAGACAACACTGGAGGCACCAGACGCAGCCGCAGCAGCTCCGAGCGGAGAACAGACCGACCAAAGCACAAGCACACCACAAGCAGCAGCCGACGACACCACTGCCGCTACACGCAACAACCAAGCAAGCAGCAGCAGCTCATCGCAGCATCGACCGCGGACACCCACAGACGGCGAGACTCCCGGACAAGCCCAACAACCAACCCAGCAGACGACACCGGACGAGATGCCGCCGTGGGAGGCACAGTTGATTCAAGAGTGGGTGGATGCCCAAATCGATGACCCGGTCCGCTACATGGAGATCCCGCCCGACGCACCAATCAACAGCCACACACATGGCGACATGCGCCCAATGACACATGGATGCTGGCACATTGAAATTGTCCCAGCGCCAGGCAACCCCCCATCAACAGCAGCACCCCCCCAGCGGACTCCCTCGAATAGTGCGACAGGGTGCAGAAGGAACAGCCAGCACTGCTCCACCACTTACCACCGGCGTACTGGGGATCTTCGCTCGACGAGTATGCAGTGTCGACTAGTGATCAAGTACGCTCCACCACCGGGTGCACATGAACCCGGCACGATGCTGTTGACCGCTGGCGATAAGCTGCGCTTTGAACTGGTGGAGACAGAGTGGATTATCCGGATGGAGTACCTCAACCCCGACTGCCCGGAGGACGTGCAGCGCCTCCGCGGTGCGGGGAAAAGGCCTCCCGCTGCTGACGCCAACAGAGCAAACAGCCGAGCAAACGTCTGCCGACCATCCGCGAAAAGCGGCGCCAGCTCCTCGCACGAAGGACCACGGAGCTACTATACCCACCAGTGCGCAAGCCCGAGCAAGCAGCCGCCGACACAGGGAACAGCGCAACCGACACTCCCGCGCCCCCACCTCCACTACAGCACACGCTCACACAGACACAGACCCAGCAGCCGCGACCAGCCTTCATGGATGACAGACACCTACGCCGCGGACAGAGCAACCAAGCTGGCCAAGCATCAACAACAAAATGACAAGCTGATCGTCCGAACCACGGCAGACCGGGGGACACCCCGCTTGCAGCCCAACTACGAGATGGCCGGACATTGGCCCCAAGAAGCCGCGCAACGACACGACGGACCCTGATGACAAACAGCCGGGAGACGGACAGAGCCTGATGCAACGCAGCCTCTTCTCGGCCCCCCTCACACCAGACCAGCCAAACACAGCAGCAAACACACAACCTCAGACGCCGAGCCGAGCAGAGCCCCAGCAAGAGCCTATCGCGTTGGCAACCGCCACAGCAACGGAGGCCATGGTGTCCTTCCAGGTGAACACAGCAGCATACCCGCCAACTACGCCGGGGGGACGTTAGCATGCCCACCACACTTTCGATACACCTTGCTGAGCAACCCGAAACACTGGAACAGCAAGCCACGACAACAAACGACGTCCAGGACCGGGAGAGGTCATGGCAGCGGGTTGAACGACATTTACACGAAATACGCCGCCTGGCAACGAGCTACAGCCAACGAGTGCCCGACACAACCGGCATCATGCACAACGCAGAACAAGCCCTTATACACTTGCTTGTCGATACACCAACAGCCAATGCACTCGACTCGCAAGCAGACCAGCTAACACAGAGGTCGAAGGGGGGATGGTACATCGACAAACTCCCACCGCCCCAAGCTCCAGCAGTGATGCACCGCAGCACGCCAGCCAGACAACACAACAACGTGCAAACACCGCAGCCACAGCACTTGCATCAATAGCTAGACAGCAGATGGCCAATGATGGGCAATGCACTAGCTATGGAGCCTTGGAGCCACACATAGCAGCTATCATGGACTGGATGCAGTCGCTACCTGCAGATGACATCAGCGTACGTGACCAGGTGCCGCCTATAATAACCCCATTGCGGGGGATACTGGAACACGTGTTGGGTGGCACGGCAAGTGCTGACGCCTGGGCCAACCTTGTGGCTGTGGCCGGGAAGACTTGTGCAACCTTCAGATGTGGTCGCCGTGGAACTCGGGGGAATCGATACACCTCTTGCTGCACGAGACGTGGGATCCGAGAGCTGGCAATCTGCACTGCTGCAGATCGAAACCATGGTGGGGGAAATCCACACACATGGCCTACAGCGAGACTGCCAACACTTCAGGAAGCAACCATGCGACTCCTACGTGGGATCTCTCGCAACATCCCTGCAGAGACACTGGGGCAACCAGACCTCGGTTTTTGCTGGTGGGAAGCAGACAGACATCAGCGAGCGTCGACCTCGAAGCCCCGCCGATGGGGGGAATATGAAAAATGCCACCGGATCTGATGACAGTCATCGAAGACGTCGGCTGCTGGCGGTACACCTACATGAACACCTCTGAGGGGACGTGAGATGCGAGCTAGTGGAGTTCGTAGTGATGTCGCCGATGACGGGGGAGCCAGCTTTTTGAACCTGTATTTGTTAACACCGCTGTGCTTTGTTGTCTAATGGAAATAGCAACCCCACATGATTGAGCTTGCCTCCGACAAACACAATCGGGCTTTGTACTCCTTGTCAGCTACCTTTACTTCTAGGCTGCTGTGAAGTATGGGTCTTCGCGGCCTTATCGGTGAAGCCGACCCATTCTTGAAGCCACAAACATGCCCGGAGGGAATACTGTTTGAAGCTTTACTGCGATTGTATCCTATGTTGTTCGAACTGGGCATCCGATGTGGTGTAGCCCTTGCTGTGAACGTACTGTAACGAAGCCGTCGCAAAGTCAGGGGGAACTGTTGTTCGCATGATTGGGTCCTGTAGATTGTTTCAATTGATGTGTTGTTGACTCTGTTCCAACCTTTGACAGAGATGGCAACCACAACCCCGATGTAAAACAGTACAACCATCATATCAATGCCGTGGTTCTATGGAACATGGAACTTGTGGTTACGTCAAACATATCGGGGGAAAAAGATCTCACGCTCCCTCCAATGCCCCACGAACATCGGGGGGCCTTCAAGGCCGAGGGGCTTGACAACCCCTCATGCCTCGGGGAAGGAGAGAGAGAGAGAGAGAGAGAGAGAGAGAGCGAGAGAGAGCGAGAGAGAGAGAGAGAGCGAGAGAGCGAGAGAGCGAGAGCGAGAGAGCGAGAGAGCGAGAGAGAGAGAGAGAGAGAGAGAGAGAGAGAGAGAGA
>BGNK01002235.1:0-108814 GCA_003297005.1 Symbiodinium sp. clade A Y106
ACTTTAGCTTTGCTGTTGCTGCTGTACCTTTGGTACCCACGTTGCGCCTTGCGATTCTGTCTCACGTTTCAGTCTTGGGACTTAGGCAGGCGAGACAGTCTCTCTTTTGGCAGATATCGATATTGGTTGCTTAACACGGACAGCTACCTTCGACCTCTCAAGCTACTTGCTTACCTACGGTTGCTGTTCGTCTTACCGCCAAAAGAAAGAGAGAGACAGACGACGTAAAGGCGTATAAGTTATGAAGACTTCTTTATGAAATATTTATGAAAGAAAATATTTCTGAAAGATATTCTGATTGCTGCTGGTGGCTAGATATACAATGTTTAGAACGGTTACTGTGCTTGCTCAGTTGTGTTTTAACATTGTATTCTACTACAGCATGCTTTTGTGGAACGATTGTTCATATCTAGCCACCAAGCTGCTCAAATCAGANTATACAATGTTTAGAACGGTTACTGTGCTTGCTCAGTTGTGTTTTAACATTGTATTCTACTACAGCATGCTTTTGTGGAACGATTGTTCATATCTAGCCACCAAGCTGCTCAAATCAGACTTGCAGTTGCATCGTGAAACACCCTGCCCGCCCACCCGTGTTTCGGTGGCTTTATCTGCTTTATAGCAGGGTATCGTAGTGCATGTTCTGAAGGAGGCTTCACTGTGTTCTTGCGCGTTTCCAGTGTGCAGCTTCTTATGGAAACACGTCCTGCTGAATCCGTGCTCAAATGTCTGTGCGGATTCTGTGTACAGTGACGATGGTTGCTTAACACGGACAGCTACCTTCGACCTCTCAAGCTACTTGCTTACCTACGGTTGCTGTTCGTCTTACCGCCAAAAGAAAGAGAGAGACAGACGACGTAAAGGCGTATAAGTTATGAAGACTTCTTTATGAAATATTTATGAAAGAAAATATTTCTGAAAGATATTCTGATTGCTGCTGGTGGCTAGATATACAATGTTTAGAACTTGCAAGATCCAAGGCGCTGGGCATGCCAGCTTCTAGCTGATCTTGCAGGCAGGGTAGCCAAAATGCTGATTTTCGAGTTGATGCTTTGCCGTGCAGTGGGCTCGACGGAAGCGTCACTAGGAAAGAAGTCCTGCAAGCTGGAATGCTGCACGGAAGCTTGGACATCTTTCGGGAGTTGATGACATTCTCGCGCAAGCTTGTAGTAATCATTGCTGATGTGTTTTCTCCAAACGGTCTCAAACGTCTTCAGAGTGAGAAGCGAGTGGCTGTGTCACTGAGAGGCGCGCCCCGCGGTTCCGTGGCTCCCGAACTTTCCACAGTCCTGCTGGGGCCCGATTGACACCTGATGGAATGAATGTAAATGCACCAACACTGTCGCTTGGCACTGTCCTACTCGCGAGAGTTCCACCCATGCGTGTCTTGGGGTGTTTTTGGGTGGACCCACAGTCACGTGCTCATTTTTGCTTTCGCATGACTCAAAGTCCCTAAAGTCCTTCCCCATGGCTCCTTGGTCCAGTGCCGTACGTGCTTGGTATGTTTAAGTTTGTTTTACCAGCGCGGACCCCAAAGAGCCAAAGATCACCCGGCAGCCCAAACTTTACACACCCAAGAACCATGCAGGTGTACGCCCATGCTCCCGAGACCGCCCCATGAGCTCAAAATGGGTGTTGTTGGTACACCAGAACACCCACCACGCTGTGGTGCCGTTGCTTGGCGGGAGCACGAATCGGAAGGCGGACAGGGTCTGCCTGCGCACATCTTCAATCTGGCAGGCTTGGGTTTCGCCGTCGATGCAGCCACGATGCGCGAGGTACCCGTGTGCAAGTTCCTTTCAGTTGGATGTGCTAGCCCTCCTGGCCACTGTTGCATCTTCAAAGACAGCGCCCGACATGTTGAGAAGTATGGCGCTGGGTAGGAAGCAAGCTGGACTCACCAAACCACCTGTGTTGCCTGAAGCCCACGATGATTTTAGGGGCATGGACGTGGCAGACGGAGCGAGCTTGTCAAGCGTTTGTCTACGTGTGCGCTGTCAGGCAATAGCTGCGTGCCAAGGCCAGGCTTCGGTTGCAGCCGCTCTCCGCTCTTTGTGCTCTGGCACCTGTCAGCCTGTCAGGGCCGGATGCCGCCACTGCCAGGAGCAGACTTGGGAGACAGTACAAGGCGCAGGCCCGAGAGCGAAGCGAGCGAAGCGCAAAATCGCTTAAAGGCTTCAGCACCAAAGGTACGTGCCAAGGTGCAAGGGTGTGATCGGCACATCAGACCACCAAATCGATACCTGACCAGATCAATATTTGTCTAGCTACGCACTGGACTTGCCAGGCGTGCCGCAAATCTGTCTGCACTGGAGAGGAGCTGGCATTTGGTGCTTCCACACCGATGATGAAGCCCAAAAGCACTGTCCTGCAGCTTGCTCGCACTTCTACACGTCTTTCACCTTCCTGTGGGACAGCTGAGATCTGTTGCGAGGCAAAAGAGGCAAGCCGATGATGAGGAGCCCTGAGCCAGCTGCATGTGAGCCAAAGAACGTACCAAACTGTGCCGGGCTAATCTAAAGCCTGGGCTGTTTTGGACTGTTGGACACAAGATGTTGGGGCACACAAATCATCACACCTTTCAAGGTGTCCAGCAGGAAATTCCACGGGTCGTGCGGTTGTGGCTTCAGGACGGATTACAGTTGAACTGGACTCTTTGCGGGTTCGGGTTTACTGTCATGGTGCTTTGTGGAAGATGTCGTGCTTTCAGTTTTGTTCGGTGCATGTTTTTGAGGATTTGCACCAAATTCGTACTCTAGAAGCCCAGCTCCTGTACAGTGTGTTATGGTTTTCGGGATGTCTGTCTACCTATGGTTATCTATATAAGCAATCTGTCCACCTTTCTTTCTTTCTTTCAGTATTTCTTTCCACCTACCGACCTACCTGGCTACCTGTCTGTCTACCTACCTCTCCACCTGCCTACATCCTCATCTGTCTATCCACGAATGTACATACGGACAGATCGGATTTAACTACTGTAACCATAGTACAGTAGCCCTTATGTGGAAAACGCGGATTCTAGGGCCTTGGGGTACGGCCGTGTTGGCTTGCGAGCTGCCATCACACTGTCATGTCAGGGATCAGGTTCCAGGGTTTCGGAAAGCGTTACCTTCTGCTACAAAAGCAAACGAGTTGTCGCGAAGAGTATTCATATTCCTTCTCATTTTGATAGTAGGACAAGCGGTGGCACAACTTTGCCAAGAAGAATGCAGATAGCCATGGGAGCTGTAATCTCGGGTATTCCTGGGCTTCAGGTGCATAGGCATTGGCCTCCTGACTCCGGGTTTCGGGTGTGTATGAGAGGTAAATGTGTGCTGTTGTTTATTTGTCTATGCAACCGCTTGTGCAACTATGTTAGCAAATGTCACAGTTGCTACTCAAATATAGAAATATATGGTATATGTATGCAAGTGACTGCAAGTGTGCTTGTGTGTGTGTGTGTGTTCGTGTTTGTATGTATATACTGTATATATATATATATTTCATGTTTACACACTCATGTCTATGTATTTGCGTTAGGGATAGAGTTTGAGGTTTAGGTTGGGCCAGTGTGTGCGTGTGTGATTGTAGAGTGTCGAGGTACGGGCGCGTTTTCTTTTAAAATGTGCTTTCCAGTTCAATAATCATGGCTTCATGGTTAGGGTTTAGGCAGGGCTTCATAATTTGGCTTAATTCGGGTTCCGTCTTTGGTGCGGTGTTTCATAATTAGGGTTTAGTACGTTTTCGGGGCTGCGATTCAAAGTTGAGGGTTCCAAGGGTTCAGGCTCTGTTGATTGGGCGCCACTACGCAGGGTCGGAATACTTACTGCAGTATCTCCGTATGATTCGTCATCGTACAATACTATGATATGCCAAGAACCCTGTTCTAATCATCATGGTCCCTATGTGTGTGGTGCATTGCTTCACATGCAAAAGCCCACCTGGTTCTGGCCTGATGTTGCAGGACGGCGGGTTGTCAGCCAGGGAGTGGAGAGCCAGGCGCTCAGCTTGGAGCCTTGCATGTAGCCGGCTGCGTGAAGCTTCGGATTCTGGGACTTGCCCTTGCCAGCAGCAAGCCTTCGACAAGCTGATGAGCTCCAGAGTTGAAGGTGATGAGGCCCATGAGGGCGAGAGTGCCAGCCAAGCGAGCCTTCGGTCATGTTTCGACAGGCCCTCGGGATCATCTCTAGGCTCCGCTTCAACTACGACCTGACGTGCAAAGAGTGCTCCGCACTGTCACGTAACTAATCCGCAAGTCAAAGAGCAGACTCACCCTAGCTGACAGGTACAGCATTCTGACTTCTTTCTTGGGGGGCAGAAGCCTGTGGAAGGCGGCACTCTTTTTCTTTGAGGACATGAAGGAGACCAACTCATGTGAAACGAAGCTCCTTTCCAACTGAACTGGGGGAGTCTTTCCTGTTTGTCGAGGAGAGTCAGGTCTCCCCCGACAGCGTGGCTTACACTGCGGCCATCAGTGCGTGCAGGAGGGTGAAGCACCCCGTCAGCAGACGTCCAATCAAAGCAGATCCACACGAGCGTAAGCAACGAGTGAGGCGATGGCAACATTCTCTCGGTCTTCTGGAAGACATGAAGGAGAGCCAGGCGTTGGTTTCGTGAATTCTGTTTCAGAGGCTGCCGACTTTCTTTCATACCTTCTCGGTGTTGTGGCCTTGTTGGATTGGCGAAGGTTCTTCCGACGCTCCCAAGTTTGAATGTCCAAGCCTTACCGAATGTCGGTATGCGCTGACCGATCGGTTGTATGTGCTGACCGATCTTTGGACCAAACCTTTAACAGTTTCAGGCTGTGATATCTGCATGTGGACAATCCGGGCAGTGGCAACATGCACTGCAACTCCGTCGCGTTTGTGATTCTCCGGCGGGAACAGGGCTCTGACAGCAAAGCCCTAGATTCGGTGAAGTTCGGCCTGAGAAAATCGAATGCCGCATGGCAACATTCGGTTCAGCACACTAGCGTGTGGCTGCGGTCGCCCGTCTGTCTGCCTGCCTGCCTGCCTGCATCCCTGTGTCCCTGCCTATCTCCCGGTTTGCCGCACACCCTGTGTCTCGTCATTCTGTCAGTCTGTCAGTTTGTCAGTTTGTCAGTCGGTCAGTCTGGCAGTCTGTCAGTTTGTTTGTTTTATTCAATGAAGTTTTAAATGTTAGTCTGTCCGTTCGTCCTTCTTTGCGTCCCTCTCTCTCTCTCTCCTTTCTTTGTTGCTGCCTGAGTCTCCAACTCAGTTCTGTCTGTCGGCTGGTCCGTGCTGCGATTTGAAACAATCAAGTTCTTGTGAGTGAAGCCGCAAAGCGAATACAAGGGGACATTCGACTCATTGACGGGTCGGATGTGCCGTCTTTGATCGGGCAGTGCTGTGTCTACCTTGCCAGGATGACATTCCAAACGATGAAAGACTATGCTGTGAGCAGGGAGCCGAGACAGACGAGACGAGAGCTGGCAAGAACAAAGATTGCACATCGTTTCTCAGGTCCTGACCAGTGGTCGTTGAACGGTGCTTTGGAGGCAGCTGCCTGTGGTGAGCCGATGCCTCGAAGACTGGTGCTGATGTCTCCACGAGCCTAAAAGTGCGTGGAGAGAGATGAGTCGGTCGCAATCACTTCAGAAGTTTCTGGGCCGGTCGGATGCTGCTTGGGGCCTGATCTGAGGCGCGCTGGAGCGAGAAATGGCTAGGAAGCAGGGCTTGTCAAGACCCAGCTCACGGCTGGAGGAATCGGTCATTTACCTCGACTAGCCCAGCCCAGTTGCAGGGCACTGGTGCCTCCTTGTAGTCACTCTTAATATCCTCCCGCTATCAGCGCCACATAGCTTGCCATGAGGCAGTGGGCTCTCGCGATACAATTGCTCGCAGCGCTGCACTCACTTCGACTGGAAGCCCAGGCAGGTGCGGTGGGAGAGATATGCAGCAAAGTGTGTTTCTGGGAACTTGTGGCATCACCAGGGGCCCGACCAGAAATGAATCCCGACTCCTCGGCGATCCAGACAAAACGCTAAAGCATCTTTGGACAGCCCGCACAAGCGATGAGGCATTCAAACGACTGTCGGGCTATCTTCCAAACTCAGAATGTGTGGCTGAACCTAAGTCGCTACCAAGCTACGAAAACAGCGAAACCCGAAATCAAATTCAAGTGCTTGGGCGTAATTGGGTTCAAAGGGCTCAATGAAGAACTAAGCTTCGAAATAGATTGCAATGCGTGAGACGATGGCTGGTCGATTCTAGGCTGACTTCGCTGTCATGTGCTGTGTCATCTGAGCTTCATTGATAGGCAGCACCATAGCGCCGGCATTTGTCAGATGAAGTGCCGTGCATCAGGGGTTTGGCGCAGATATTCAGAGATCTGAATCCAAGTCTTCTGCATGAAGGGAATGTCCTTAAGAATTGAAAAACTAAGTTTATTACTGGTAGCTTCTTTGTGCCATAAGGTCGTTTTGCAGGCGAAACTTCATGGTGAAGCGCTGCAAATAGCATGGGTTATGCAGGGATGATCTTGCAGTCGGCTGTGCCTCGGAGAGTCGTGCATGCCGCGTAAACACCGTGACCATGCCAACATGCAAAATGTAAAGCAGCAAATGGCCACACGCTGGAGGGCAGGCCTGCGAAGTACGCGAGCCTGCAGCGGTGTCAACCAGCATGTCGTCGCGGAAAAGCCTGAGAGCCACAAAGTTGATGAGCACAGCAACAACATATACTGCTTGCTTCTGAGAATTCCAGATGCATGGCCACCCCGCGTCTCACCAAGTGGCAAACTCGCGGATGGCAGCGCACTTCCTCAATTCACCTTTCCCTGCAACGACAACTTTGTTCGTTTACCCAGGAAGCCCCGCAAGACTGTTTGATGTAGGAAACCGAAACTCTGCCTTGTGGAACGGCTTAAGAGCATGCCAGACGCATCGACAGCATTTCGTCAAGTGGAACCTGAAGCATAAGTTTCTGTTGCTGCCTCATGAATGTTGATGTTCGCAAGAGATGTTTGCTTCTACTTTCGTGTGCAAAAACCAGAACAGACTAGGCCAGGCAATCTCTGCAGACTCATTGTGATAGAAAGGAAGGGGTCAGCACTAGATTCACTTGCAGTCACTAGCAGCGTGCAAGATCCATGCCCATGCCGTGATAGATGCATGGAAGGCCTTCAGCTACAATGGAGCGTTGCGGGCATGTGAAGCGTTGGGTGCTCAGTTCCGGACTATGTTGCACTGCACAAGAGAACTTGTGTGTACAGAAGCAGGTTCCACTTGCGTTCATAAGACTACGAGATGTCGGTTACAGACAAGCAGACAAGCATTTTCGATCTTGTAAGATGCGCAAACAACTGTATCTGCTTGGGATGCGGTCCGCTTGATCTCCTTCCGCAAGACGGATTTGCCAGTTGCGGACGCTGGCGAGAATGCCTGCAGCTTCTGCAGGCACGAGCATGGAAAGTGTGATTGTTGAGCAGTAGAGGTGGTCAAGAACATATTTTGGCCAACTGCATAATCGACATTGCAGTCTGTGGGAGTAGGGGATTGTGCTGTAACTCAGGTATGGGCAGTCGAGTTGTCTCGGTATCCGTCCTTCTGCAGTCACACAAAGCATCGCTGAACTGCTATTCTTGGAACCTATCGCAACAGCCCAGAGCGACACCTTTGTGCTCGTTGATCTGCATATTCATGAATGCCCTCTGCAGGATGTTTCGGAGTCATCTTCTTCACCATCTCTCACCCAGTCGCTGCGACATGGTTGGATCGGTGAGACGTCGACGTAGTTGGAGGGCACCAATAGTAGCAGCAACACCACCGCTGCCGCATTGTGGGATCAGTTTGCAGGGCTGACTGCCGTGCCCGACAGCTTCCTCTTTCGCTTTTTCCGCCCCCGCAATGGCCGAGACCGGCAAGAAGAATGTTTTGTTCTTCTTCATGGGCTCCCGAGGTGATGTCATGCCGGCGATTCCCATCTGCAAAGCCCTGGAAGATCGAGGACATAAGGCCACAATCGCAGCGACTCCGGGGCATGAGGCCTCGATACGTGCGTCCCTTGGCTAAGTGAGTAGTGTAGCCGTGAGGCAGCCTTGCGAAACTCGACATTAGAAGTTTCAGGCCGCTTCTGTGTCATTAATCTGCAGGCTCATCGGAAGCTACTCATGTTTGTGGAGTGTGTTAGACTGGGAAGTTCGTGCTTCCAGTTTGTTTCACTGCCAATCGTTCAGCGCACTCTTCCCCTGTTGTGGCACAGAGGTACGGTGTTCGATGCGTTACCGTGGGGCAGACCCGATTTCGCTGGCGAGATGACTCGGCCATCATGTCTGAGGAGGCACTGTGGTTGCTGCTCAACGCTGCTTTGACACGTTTCTGTGGCAATCCTGCGGCAGGAGCTAAAGGTAATGCGGTCTCTCGACACGACCGGGATCCTGAAGGTCTTGGACAAGCATGGTCCGACCTGGAACACGGAGGACGGCGTGGCAAATGTAACAGATATACATCCGAAGTTTCAAGGTGTTTCTCAAGATGCCAGCTGCTTGTTTGCTGCTCCTTGGGGCACATGCCATTGTATACATGTCTTCCATCAGGATGCAGTCCCAGAAGCTGCGAGGGACGTGGCCGAGTTTGTGGATTCGGAGAAGATCGACGTCCTTGTGTCTACCTTCCTCACCAGTATAGTGGCCCGCCGCTAACTTGGGCAGACGCACCGAAATCCGTGTGATTGTGATAATGTAACAGTGCAAAAATTGCAGGCATCTACCGGATACTGATAGTGCATGCCTCCGAGCAACGTACTTTATTCCCTTCATTTCTCAGCTCGCATGTTGTTTCGAATTTCAAGATTCCCCAATACCCCAGCAGTTGGGTACAGTTTTGTGTCTTACTGATTTCTTTACTCGGTCTCGAGCCCCTGCAAGTCCCAGTGTAGGAACTGATCTGCAGGTCCCTTGGACCCACCTCGGCCACCGGTTGGGCATATTTGCCTATGAAAGCCCCTACCCAATCAAGATCCGACCCCAAAACGCCAGGTACCTTGCATCGCTCAGCTTCGAGGGATTCTTTTGGCGTTTCTTTGTGCCGCCTCTCCCTCTCCCTCTCCCTCTCCCTCTGCCTCTCGCTCTCGCTCTCGCTCTCGCTCTCGCTCTCGCTCTCGCTCTCGCTCTCTCTCTCTCTCTCTCTTGTAGCACGCTATAGCAGGCGTGTGCACGTATTGCACTGGCGCGTCCTGGCCTCAGCTATATTGGAACCACTTTTACCTTTGGCTTTGGTTCTCCACCAACTTCTGCCTATCCGCCCGGCGGCTACGAGATGGCTTCATGGGGCTTCCTCAACAAGCTGAAGCACTTTCATTACAACTTCTGTCGCTTGATACCATTCGTGGTACAGGCCAAGTTCATCCAAAGGACATCTGAGCGTCTTCTCGAAATTCCGAACGTCGACCACACAGATGGGTTTGCGTTTTTCGGAAAGCTTCAGAGCTTTCCTCAGCTCGGGATGTGGAGTGAAAGCATCATGCAGCGTCCTCTCGACTTCCCAAAGAACTTTGAAGTTACAGGCTGCGTTTTCATTCCCCGCATCGAGGGATGGCAACCTTCGGAGGCATTGTCTGCATTCGTGTCGAAGAAGGACGCCTCTGGGCTCCCGCCCATCGCTGTCACCTTTGGCTCTGTCATGGGTGCCCGAAGACTTGGCGAGGCACTTTGAGTGCCAGCGTGTCCGTGTGCATGTGTGAGTTACTGCAGCAATGCATGTGATGTGGGCATTTTCGGAACACTGCTGGGTCCCGAACTGCGGTGGTAGAAGGTTATTTAGAATTTAGAGAGGGCACTGGTAAACCACTGCAGATTACCATTTTACACGACACAAGATGTCAGTTTCATAGAGTGAGATCCTGTTTCATTGGGAAGCACATGCGAGTCTGCTGGGTTGCCATTCCAGCGATTGAAACTACTCGGTCACATAATGCTCTGGGAGAACGGGGCTACAACAGAGCATTGGGTGCTGCTCCGAGTATCCGAAGCAGTGATGCTGAACTACAGTAGCTTCGACAGGGATATCCATAACGAGACCGGCTTTCATCATGCTGGCAACATGTTTGCAGGAAACATTAGATCTGCTTTCGCTTTCCTGCGTCGAAACACCGAACTGTTTCATCCGGAAGTGTGCACTTTGGTCTCTCACCTCACCTCTGTCACCTGTGCGCCTCATGCAAGCTGATGTGGGCATATTTCGCCCGACATGACCTTGATCAACTTGCGGCTCCCTGAACCAGGTAATCATTGCAGCGGCGAGGCAGCTGGGCAAGAGTGTAATCTGGTGCCATGACGCGAAGCGTGAAGGGCAGGCAGAGACCACGGACTTCAGCTTTGCCATGCCTTGTGATGGGCAGGCTACGGCAGAGGATGTCTTCGAAATAGAGTACGTGCCCTTCGATTGGCTGCTGCCAAGAGTCAGTGTTACTGTTTGCCACGGCGGTGCAGGGACTCTGTGGCAAAGCTTCCGAAGCGGAACGCCGTGTGTGGTTTGCCCACTGCTCTCCGCACTTTTCGCTGATCAAGTACCACATGCAGACTTCGTGGAAAGGGCTGGTCTGGGATCGCGTGTTTTGGAAATGGATCCGAGTATTGAGGCCTGCAAGGAAGCCTTGCTGGCAGCACAAAGCTGCAGTGCTGCCTGCCAACAAATTGCCACGAAGCTGCAACAAGAGGATGGCTCGGTCAAAGCAGCCGCCGCGATTGAACGCATTTCTGCGGAGAAGGAAGCTGCACAGCATCCCAAGACCGCACAGAGCAATGGCTGCTATCCCTGTTTTTAAGCACGAGCAGCCTTCCGGCGCTTGTCGGCACGAAAACGATCTGAGCACGGTGAGGGCCCTTGCTACTAAGCATGTCACTGAAGCATAGCTGTAAGTCCAGTTGACAGGTCAATCATATGTTGCTTGTTGCGAAGAGTTGCACTATACAGGAAGGACAGAAGGATGGTACAGGTTAGAATGCAGTTGCCAGGTACCATCTCGCCGTCACGAGTGCTGGCATGCAGGGCCAGTGGAGCTGGAGCCCGAGACCAAAAGGCCTGCTTGCTTCAAGGCAGCCGGGAGCACGGCAGTCGTTGCAAGAGTTGCTAACGTGGTTCACTGCGTAGTCGACAAGCTTCCGCGATCTCCCCTGCCGGGGCCGGGAACAGCAGGAAGGAGCAGCTGAGTTGAATCCTCCGATCACAGCTTCTGAGGCCTCGCCCTGGCATTGTTGCATCAGGCCGTGGACCGGGCCCCTTGTGCCGGAGCTGAGCGCAGCAAGTGAGAGTTGATGCGAGGCACAGGAGACTGGCATGTTGGTTGGCATCGAGACTCTGGAGGTGAAGCTCATCAGATCATACCGGCACAGCGCAGAGCAGTACGGCTCATGCCTAGGACCTAGAGGGAAGCAGCTGAGGTTTTTTTCTGCGAAGAGCAAAACTATGTAAACAAGTCAAAGTGAAGAAGCTTGTCTCCTGCAGTGCTCGTCTCCTTTGTCCATCGCATCTCCCGGTCATGCTTGTTCTAGACGTGCCAGGTCACCCTCAATGCATGTTTGATGACGAGGCTGATCATGCCCGGTCGTTTGAGTTGTTGCTTCCGTTGAGCTTGGACATGTAAGCGCCGGCAGAGAAAGATGTCGCGCTGTCCTAGTGACGGCAGAGTGACGGGCCATGCTGCAGGCAGCCGCTGGCGGCATGGGATCTGCTTGGGGCTATTTTGCAGAGAGGCTCGGAAAGCCTGGTAGTTTTGCAACGGCAACATGTAGCATGTGTGGCATTTCAAAGCCTCGCTGTGTGTGGGTGCCACAATGCTCCTGGTGAGATGGCCTCACGAAGGTTCGCGGGAGCTGAATCTTGATGCTGCAGATCTGGCGACGTCACTTTGTCACTGTGACTGGCAGGCAGGTGAGACCGCATTCGCATCACCCGCGCCAAAACAAAGCTACTTTGGGGGCTCGTATGATCAACAGCCAAGGGAGCACACAAATGTTCGCTCTTGATCGTTTTGACCGAATCGAAGGGTCTTGCGGCAGAGTATAATAGTTCTTCTTGTCGATCCCATAAGAAAGTTCGATGTGGGTCGGTGGAGTCGTTGAACTTTGCTAAGCCAGTAGAAGCTTGCGCGCAGGGAAAACTCGTGTTTTTCGTTGTAAGGGGTGGAGTTAGGTGGGGACAGATCGATATTTCTGTGAAAAGAAGCACATTTTGGCTATCTTGTTTTGCAATATTCGTCAATCTGCTCGGTCATCGTGGGATTTGACAGCCGGCAGACGTGGGAGCAAGCAAGCATGAAACCAGAAGTGCCAAAGGTAACTGCAGCAAGCACGAGAAGAAGCCGTTTTAATTTCGCAGAGAACGTTCCTTCCATGTGCTTCCGGTGCTCGTGTCAGGATGCGCTCATGTACCTGGAGCCTGTCTGCAACAAGAGATGGGTTGTGGCCGTGTGCTCAGCACCGGGCTTTCACCGTAGCCATCGGTAGGCCGCTGCAGCTCTTGACATCAGACTATGGACCTTTTCAGGAGTCCCTGCTACCTGCTTTGGCGGAGAGTCGGGCGCGCGAGCCTGAGCTCAGCTTCGATCGCCAATGTAGAACAAACTCTAAGATTGCGCAACTTGCTTTTTGTCTGGCTTTCGTCACGACCTGCCGTTCTGCCCGAGATGTAGCAGGAAGTACTGCATACACGGTAACGAAAGGTCCTGTGTGAAACGAATAAATGTGTACGCATATGAGCATCCGTCAAAACTTCCGTAATTGTAGTTAAGAGTAGGGTGACCGTGGAATGTCGGATCTTGTCAATTCCCTTGGAAAGCGATAGGACCCCCCAGCGATACGATCGACGAAGATCATTTTTTCGTGACATGTTCGCGCAGCCGCGGCATTTGTGCCTAAATTTTGCGAGTGATATATGGCTAGGCAATCGATACCCTAATCGATACCCAATCGATACCCAATCGATACCTACCAGATCGTTTTATGAGCCACTGCCCCATGCAGTAAAGGGCAGTAGAGGGCAGTAAAGGGCAGTGAAGGGCAGTGAAGGGCAGTAAAGTGCAGTAAAGGGCCGTAAAGGGCAGGTAAAGGGCAGTAAAAGGCAGTGAAAAGGACCGTAAAAGGCAGTAAAGAGCAGTAAAGGGCAGCAGAGGACAGTAAAGGGCACGGCAAGCTACCAGTAGGATCAGTGAGTCTGATGGTCTTTTTACTTTCACAAGAGCAAAGCGATACCTCACAGAAACATGTGACGGAATCCTTGTAAAGCGATAGGACCCCCCAAATCATCCATGGTCTGGCCATGAACAAGAAGTTTTGACAAACGCTNCTTTCACAAGAGCAAAGCGATACCTCACAGAAACATGTGACGGAATCCTTGTAAAGCGATAGGACCCCCCAAATCATCCATGGTCTGGCCATGAACAAGAAGTTTTGACAAACGCTCATGTGATAACCAGTAGGTAAATAAATATATAAGGTTCTATACATGTTTATATGTGTATCTATACAGGTTACACATCTACAATCCACTTAGTTATGTGTCTGGTTATGTATTCATATACGTACTACATTTTTTCTATGGTCTATGGTCAGAGCAACACCCGACCTTTGTGGCTTGCAGGGCTCTTGGCATGAAGAAAGGTTTGGTTTCATTATCAGGTAGATTGGGGTGTTGAGAACGGTTTCTGCCCCCGTTCTGCAAGCCTTTTCAGCTTTATGTGTTGAGGGTGAAAGCAGCTCGGCTGTAGAAAGAGCAACAGTTTCAGCTCAGCAGCAGCGCGCTTCTGCTTCTGCTTTGGCTGGAGGCCTGGCGCTGGGAACATGACCGCAGCCATCCGCCACATGGGAGCGACTCGCCGGTCTGGAGCCAAAACACATCAAAAAGTGATAAGCCATGTCGCTTCGCTGATGTCTCATTCCCTTCTTGCGCTGTGTCAACGGCAACTTGCTTGCGTTTTGTAGCTTTCGGCTTCAGGTGAAGACATGTGCATTGTGATACTTCAGATCGGACGAAATTCGTGCAGAGCAGAATCAGTTTAGATGCCACAGGGCAGTGAACAAACGTCGTATAATGTAGCCCAACACCAACGAAGTTTTTGAGTGGCTAATCACTGGTAACTGGTAAACCCACCCTGGTATCAGTCCGCAACATGCAGGAGGACATCGCATGTTGTCTGCGCAACGTGAAGCAGATGGTGCACTCTGTATTTTTTGAGGTGATTTCTACACCCTACAGGCCCGTGACAGTGTGGGTAACAGTGCACACTGTTGGCAGGACAATCCAGAGTTGCGCAAGCTCACAGAGAAAGCTCGTGGGCGTCAGGAGACGCAGCCTTACTCATTGCATCCTACTTGTGGTCCTCTTTTGAACGGCCTGTCTGTCGGGCAGCATTTTCATTTGTGTCCATGCATGTACTGATTTCAGCTCGCACCCATGCGGGCATTTAAGTACACGCGGCTCTGGAATGGCCAGCCCCCCCTGCACATGCACCTTATCAGTCGAAAGCGCACATGCCGCGTCTTGTGCAAGATCCCAACATTGTCACTGAGAGGTTTGTATACGACGGGCGCACTGTCTACGAGTGGGAGCAGCCGACATCTTGGTCCAATTTGGATGCCAATCAGGCCGTCGTTAATTTCCATTGCAGCATCGGTTTATGCAGTTCCCACTCAGGAACATAGATGAATGCCACATCTACATCCAGCCCCCACCTGGCGTGACCAAGTGCAGGGCTTAGTATCTGCAGCAGAAGTTGTAGTTCTGAGTACCCCCAAGCAGCCTACAACTACTACGACGACGACTACCACGTGGGGGAAAACGAGCCATCTTGCCAAGCCAGACCTCGTAATTTTCATATTTCATATCATGTACCATGCAGGAAACTGTATATGTTTACACGCATACACAATCATACACTCAGCATTTTTTTGCCCGCTGACAACAAACATAGCTACATCACATAGTGACATAGTGCATGTTCGGACATTTCAGGCGGCATGTCCATGAAAGCCCGGCGTAGTGGGCGTGTATACACGGCGATGCCAAATCGTAGTCGGTGCCTACGCGGTGCACTATGAGCATGCCTACCTCGCGCTACTCGAGCATACCCGGCGCCATTCGACGGTACCCGGGCATACCCGGAGCTACTCGGCACTACCCGAACGTACCGGGCTACTCGGGCAAACTCGGCGCGACCTGGCCACCTTGCCCATTCCACAGTCGCGCTTTCTGGTCACAGTGTTGAAAGCAATTTTCATAAATCCGACTTGAGGCATCATCTGGACATCAAGATTGAGTCGGAGACCTGGCATTCTGGAATCCTGCTCGAGCTTTCTCGTCTTGATGTCGTCTGTTGGAGAAGGTGGCTGCGGTTCTGTTCCAGGCTCAAGTGCCACACAGGGCACAGGTTGCACTGTGATTCTGATCATCTAGCCAGGGCCAATGAAGCCAAGCCTGAACCTCTCTGTAGAACACCAGAAACATCAGAAGCCGAAGTGAGGGCCTCCTCCCATGCCGCTGCGCCCTCCTCTTGCTGCCTTTGACAATGACTTTCGTGGTGCAGAGGCCGCTGCCTTTTTAGCAGGCAAGGCTCTGCTCGGCTCTGCTCTGTTGCGAGTTTTGTTGTAGCTGTAGCTGACAGTGATCCTGGGAGGCAAGAGTGCAAGAACCTCGAGCTCCTTCTTCAACACGACGATCAAGTTCTTCCCAAAGGCACCGGAGCTGAAGGAGCAGGAGGCTGGTGCCGGACTGTAAGTTCACATCTCGTGTCCCTCTCATGTTTGTGAATGCGTTCTGGCTGTCCACAGGTCAACTGTGACCAGGATCTTGCCGTCTGCAACAGGGTCCCCTTGCAGAAATAGAAGTTGTCAACGGGGTGGTTGCCCGCATCACCTGTTCGTCCTTGTAACTTGCTATAACAGATTAGCATGACACGCGCAGGGGCAAAGTCAAATTGTGCCGGCGCCGATACCCAGACAGTGATAGAGCACCACGACGATCATTACCACCATGGCGACCGCGACCACGACGGCTCCAACGAAGACGACCACGACGACCAGGACCACGAGGACCACCAGGATCACCCACGACGACAGCGACAGAGACACATTACCATAGTTGGCGAAGCCTTCCGGCTGCGCCTCGAATGTCTTTACTTCGAACTCTGAACGTAAGAACAGCATGTAAAACGACCATAGAAAGCAGTACCAGTAAATGCAATCGTTCATGCGACAGACCTTCTGCCCCTCTGCATGTGGATGAGCAAAGCTCGTCCAAAATCCCGTATGCACGTAGAGTAGACCTCACAGCTCCACCATTGTGGCAACCGTCCCAGCCAGTTACATGAGACCCGTTTCGCTTAACCATGCCCCAGCTGACTCCATAGCAAAGGATGGTCGGGGCCGGGAATTGTAGCCTTCGGGCAACGCACGGGGGTTGCCGCCTACAGGAGGGGACCCTCAAAACCCGCAACCCTCTCTAAGGAATGCGAAAAGAAGTTTGGCGACAGACGAGCCGAGTTCGAAGAGCCGTGCAAACTGGCAGTGTCGTCGCATTTCTCCGAGGCCGACACAAAAGGATGGTTGGGCGGTCTCGTCTGCTTCTCTCGTCTCGAGGAGGGCTGCTTCCCTCCCTTTGCGAAAGTGAGGGAGAGGCAGCTCGGGGAGCTCCTGATCTCGCAAGTGGAGGCCCGGCCGAAGCCGGAGCCGCCGGCCGGAGCCGGCCTTTTGCACTTCAGGGAGTAGCCTGAGATTTCTCTTCTGAGGTCGGTCATGAGCTGTCAAATGTTCTGGTGGCTGGTCGAAAGTCATTGCACATCTTCACTCAGATGCAGAGGCTTTGGTGTTCAAGTGCTGTCGTGATGTGGACTGTGACTAGTCTCGGTCGTTGTTCGCAGCTTGCACCAGGGCATGTTCAAGTATTTCTTCCTGCACTTCGAGAAGATGCGATACTTGACCCTCACCGGTGACCACATGCTGAGAGTACACGCTGCCGGTGAGTGGCGTTGGCGCAAAGCCAAAGAGGTGTACCTTGGACAAAGAGGTTTTTTCGGCCCTTGAGTGAATTGCTACGCGTGTGCGAAAGCAAGTGAGGAAAGAAGGAGATCTTGTTGAAAACAGTGAGGCCATGAACTAAGAATAGCTGATCTATCTTGTCATGTCACCCTGATAGCTCTTCACCATCCCATGATGCCATGGCCTGCCCAGGGAGAGGCCAAAACCGTGCTGTGCGTTACGACGCTGGGCTGGCCTGGAGCCTATGCTCCGCTGACTGAGAGCGGTGAGCTCTTGGTGGATGGCACCTGCCCAAGCTGCCACAAGAGACTGACAGATTCTGAGCGGCAGGAGTATAGGAGCAGTTAAGCGCCGTTCTGCATGGTTTCAGCGAGTTCTTTCCAGGCTGGCGCTGTTCCTGCTTCGCTCCACGCTTGGAGCTCTCGCACGAGCTGTGTCATGCAGCGCATCTCGGTGCAACTTCCTAGGTCCTACTGTAGGCAGTCTCTCTGTGCTGGCTGCTGGCCTTTACATCACCCTCGAATTCAGATGCCATGTCAGGTTCCTGCCGCTGCGTGTGCTGCATGCGACTGTGGGGCAGCTGCAACATTCTAAGGCGCCAGTGTTAGGTTCGGTCTCAGCTCGTGCGCAACCCAAGCATGTCTTCTGCCGTCGCAGGAAGGCAAAGACGCAGACAGCCCGTCGCTGCTTCGGGCGGTCTGGGACGTCGCACAGGACGCCTTGCTCTGCGGCCAGGCGAGAGAGTGCTCAGTGCCCTGATCGCGTGCGGGTCGATTTCGACTCCGGTGCCTGGTGTTTGAGGCTTTCTGAGTCGGCTGCCATGTCGTTAGAGCAAGAGGACGGTCCGTCGCGAACGGTGGGACAGGGTTAGTCCGTTAGTCAGACTCCGATGGCATGAGCATCCTCCAGCCCAAGGCTGGTTGAGACATGCAAAGACATGGTCTGTGAGAGGGGCCCGGCCTTTTGCTGCCTTCTCCTGTTGCTCATATAGCACTACATTGTTACATGCCGATTGCTCGGTGCAGCTAGGCTGGCCGAGACTTGAAAAGACAGCATTTTTCCCCTTTGTCTGCCTTTCCGGGGTAAGATTCGAGGCCGAGGCACCTACGCGTCGGCATCAAGGGCAACCCGCCTTTCTTGAACGAGGAGCCCTTTAGTTTGGTGGTGGGCCTACTTCAGCTCGAGAGTGGCTCTCAGTCGCCTCACGAGTGCCTTTGGAAGTCGCCGAGGTTGAAACCGACAGCTCGTTTTGGATGATTGAGGCCGGGAGCACCCGAAATATCCGGCATGAAACGTGCTCTGCACTCTGCACAGAAGGACGGGGAACTACACATCCAGATGCAGAAAGCCCACAAGGTACGTTTTGCAGCACAGTCTCAGTGCGCGCTGTAAGAGTGCAATCACGTCCCTCTCAGGGCGAGACATGGGCGGCGGCGCTCAAAGGCCAGCTCTGTTCAAGAAGAGCTGCCTTCCTCTGCAAAGCTTTCGAGGTCATGGGCAGTTGGACATGTTCTCCGAGCAGGAGATAAACAAGAAGCTGATGCTTGAACGATTCCAGGCAATGGGTGTCTCGCAGACTTGCGTACTTGCGGACCGTCGATGTGTGTGGCGCGTCTCTGGGACTCTGTCAGCCCAGCATCTTGTACAGGAGGAGCATCCGGGCTTTGACTTTTCAGGGGCTTCCTTCAGTGGCCAAGCCCCGAGTGCCCGCCACCAAGTCACTGCGGCGACGCTTGCAGCAGTTCTCTCATGTCCTTCGTCCTGCGCTCGTCCTAGCGAAGCAGTTTCTTGCCTTTTTCCTGTGTCACCACGCGAAAAGGCTGGGCCTTCATCTTCAAGTCTTTCTGAATCAAGTTCAGCTTGCCTGTTAACCCTGGCGCCGTACAAGCTGTGAATTTAGTGTGCCCTGGCCCACAAGCATCCACCCTGGGCCCTAAGCCTTAAACTCTTCGACTTGAACCCGTAGAAGCCTGAAGGGCTAAGGGTTGAATGGTCGGATTTCCATAGGTTTTAAGTTTTAAGGATCTCCTTGGTCCTTGGTTGTGCCTTGTTTTGGCGTGGGCCCAGACTTGTAAGGGCTCCGTGAAGGATCGGCTAGATGTACCACTTTCGGCTATTGCCATGTTTCTTCAGCTCTCCGGGGAGAGCTATCGGTCAGGTCTGCATTCATGCATAGAGACTTGCGGGACTTGCGGTCCTCCGAGGGAGAGTGGGCATGGTTCAATATTCTTTCTACAGGCAAGCTGCAAGCTCCTGTTCATGATCTTGCCATCTGTAATACGATGTAATACGTGCGACTTCCTCGAGCGTTGTCTCGGGTCTCAACACCGACATAGAAGCGGGTACGGCTACACTTCAAGAGCCCGGTGTCCGTTGGCCTGTCAATTTGTGCAGTTGTGCCGACTGCAAAGGCCAGAACCTTCATGGGTGGCATTCATGCAGACCCACAAGCTCTGAAGTAGAATTCTGAGGCTCACAAGTCCCTTCCATGCGGCTTTACATGCTTGCTCGGGACAGCAAAGGCTGTACAGTGTCCCTCACAGTGCCCAAGGTGGCATCCAAAAACTGCAGCCAAAATGGGACAGCGCAGAATGAAGGTATGACGATTCCCTCCATTTGTAGCACTCGGCTTTGAATCTTAATAGAATTTACAAAGCTGTGGCATCTGCAAGCCTTGTCGCTTTTTCGTAGCCTCTCAGCTCAGGCAGCTCAGGCTTGCACTACACAGTTGTATGACCTGGGTAGCATGCAGCTCTTGTAAGGCTAATCAAACAGTTTAGATGCTCAGATTGGACAGGCACCATGGTCTAGTGACGGAACCAATACGAAGCAGACCTTGTCACCCACCATCTCAAAGCAGTGCACAACACAGCAGATGTCACCAAGGTACACGCGGAAAACAGTAAAAGCACACTCGACGATGGCAAGCTCGCAGTTTGTATACAGCTTGAGGGTTGTTGCCACGGCCGATGTACCGGGATGGCCTCCTAAGTGGCAGGGTTGTCGACCAGTCGAATGACTCAGCTGGCCGACACCTTGCTGTCACATCCCTTGCCGCGCAGCGACGATGGCAAGCTTGCCGTTCGTGACCGGGGCTGAACTCAACTGCCACAATGTCAATACCCACAAGAGCACAGCTACATAAGCAACAGACCCTGTCTGTAGGCATCAAGCAGACAACGTAGCAGCAAAGCCAACCTTGTTACCGCTGTCAAGCAAAACAGACGTCATTTACGAACAAAGGCTTTCAGCCTGTGGTGCTGCGGCCAAATGGCAGAAAGTCACTGCCACTGTATTAGCAATCCACCGGCGCTGAGGATAGCTAAAAGTGTCGCATGAGAGTCGGTAGTCCCCATTCCAAAGGCATCCTAAAGCATCACGGCACGTGAAATTCTTGCGGCAGCAAGGTACCCCATCAGAGAGCCCCAGCCGCAGCCCGGCCAAGTCTGAAAAGCAGACACTCCCAATCAGGACCTCAGAGTGCCAAGCAACGGCATGAGAAATTCGCCTTGACCAGTTCCTAGGCCCTAGGCTTGAGCTGATCAGTTCTGAATCTTGTAGGAGCCGGGACAGCCGCCGGATCGATAGCAATTCACCTGGATGGTCTGATTCGGAGATCCGCCCTGTTCGATCACTGTCGGCCCCGTCGATGATCTGGCATGGCCATCATCCACACGATTCGCACCAGCCTCTTGCCTCCATACTCATGATATGAGCGAGAATCGAAATTCACAGAATTTGCCAGCCCTTTCTCTGGCAGCCCTGGCTGTGCTTTCCCCAGCGACGCCTCGCAGAGGCCAGAAAACCCTCGCCGATTCCCGTCAGCTCCGCAACAGAAGCGCGAGACAAAGAGCTCTGGCGAGATGGCTGCGGGTCTCAGTTTGAAGCAATGCCTTTGTGAAGTGACAGGGGCTGGATTATTATTGATTGAGCGCCTGCATGTGTCTGCTCTGTGTTTCACGAGCAGGAGGCAGGTGGCAAAGAACGCCAACAAAAAACGGATGGAAGCAAGTGTGTAAGTGTGTGTTTCTTTGGCTTTGTTTCCTGTCAGCCTTTCTCCGATCTCCATCCCAGGTTGATTTCCAGCCGCTCAGTGCGACCGCCAGGAATCACCTCGGACGGATTCTGCAGGGTCAATTTGGGATGCAGGACCGCTCAGGCAGTGACATGCGATGACATGCGCATGGCTTCGGCCTGTCATCGAACGCCCTTAGGAAGATGGACTTGACGAGCCAGTGCCGTCATCGCCTGTGGGAAGGAGATGCAGTGATTGTCTGCAGCACCGTGCACTCTCGGATTAAGATCTTGAGCGAAAAACAATTGGGCTTGCTTAGCAGATGGAAAATGTCTTGTGACAAGCCGCCCGAGCATGGGCTAATTTCTCTTGGATGCTGCACGCCATCATCCCTTGCCTTGAACCCTCTGCATGCTGCACATAGCCACAAGGGTTTAGAGGGTTCAGGGCGGAACGATCTTCTGTGATATCCCTGCCGATGCCCGAAACGAATCCTCCGAGTGCTTCTGGGGCTAGGAAGTGAGCAAGGTGAAGAAGGGGATGTCGTGGTGTCATGCAGACTAAGTCCAAGGGCTCTCTAGAAGGAGAGATTTGCCATAGCCCTGTGAGGAGAAAGGTCAGGGAACCGGTGGAGTTGGCAGAGCTTTCAAAGAAGAAGGCACCTTGGCCTTGACAGGAGCCCAAACTCCCAACTGCGGCATCTGTGCGCTCGGACACTCAGGATTTTATTCATCGACTCGCTACCCGGCTGCCGTTAGCCAGAGTTCTGGTGCTTGCAAGTTTGGTGGCACATGTAACACACCGGGGTCATCTCCTGCGATGAAGTCCCTTCCGTGCCGCAGATGAGGTGGAAAACCAATGTTTCGTGGGTGGTTTCATGGTGCTCACGCTGTTCGCTCTCTTTGTGCCGGATCTTGATTTGCTTCTGGGCACAGTGGAGACCCAGCAGCTCCTAAGCTCCTCAGCACAAACATGTATTCGGGCATCTCCGGCATATCAGCTTGTCGTAGGCTGCTTCGGGTCAAGTGACTCAAGTGTAAGTCAGTCAGAGACTCAGAGAGCCCGTCTTGTGCAAGGTGTGGTGATGACAGTTGCTTGTTTCCTCTTCCTCATTGAGATCGTCGTGCAGTGCTTCGGGAAGAAGGGGTGACTTGCAGCACTTGGTACAATGCTGGATCTGCGGTTCAATCGCAAACCTCATCGGCAATGCGACCTCAGGTACGTTTTTGGAGCATACTTCTGGCTCGATGTGATCGCCTTGATCTCGCTGCTGCCGGACACATGGCTCTTCAAAGCCGTGTTTGAGTCCAACCAGGCACTGACGCGACCGCAGACGTAGAATCGCGCTTGCAATAGCCTCCCCCGAATCCCCACTCAGCCTGCAGCTTGCGACCTCAACTGCCCTGTGCAGTGCACTCCTGGAGGCCTTTGTTGCTGGCCGGTCCTCGCGTCTGGCGAGGTAGGCTCTTTCGGACGAGCTTCTTCATGCTTTTGCACTGGAGTCTGAAACATCACAGGAAACAAATTCGCACCCTTTCAGTCCGTGCGGTGCTTGCCTTTCGCGCGAGACCTTTGACATTCGGCCAGGCTGCTGCGCGTTGCCTCACGTTCCTCGAAGGCCCGGTGCCTCGCGGTCTGTCCATAAGTAGCTGCAGAGAGTTCGAGTTTGTCTTCCTTCTCGCAGGCGACGAGACTGAATCGGCTGACCCGCATCGTCCGCGTGGCCGCTCTGATGCCAAGGCACGCCCGTCAGGGTTCGCAAGTAGGTCAAGCCTTTGTTCGAGGTGCGTGTAAGACATCCTTGTGCAATTCAGACTATGCCGTTGATGTTAGGTTCTGTATGACAGTAACGCCGAGCATGTCTCAATTGCTTGGGTACGCATAGGTCCACCACGGGTTCTACTGCTGGGATGTTTAGGTTTTGGCACGCCATGGAAACTCAAGACTTTGCAGGCTTGGCAAAGTTTGCGACCTGGACGCAACAGATCTCATCACCGCCTTCTGTTCCGCCTTGAGCCGGTTGTTGCCATCCACAAGCTAGAGAGCTTTATCTTGTCCACTCGGAGCCACGCAACCAAACTCTCTCGGAGCACTGGGATGCACTTCAGGTTCCAAGCGCGCCAAAGTCAACGACACAAATCGTGTCCTCGACAAGAAGCGGACGCCTTACAGTAGCCTTCCGAGCTCGAGGAGGATGCCCGAGCCACAGCCAAGGTTGAGACGCGTCTTCAATTTTTTGGACAGTGATATGGATGGGCTCGTCTCACGTGTCGCAGTGCCTAGCGTGGTGGCCGAGCTCAAGGCTCGACTTTCACTTCGCTGACTTCGCTCTGCGCTCCGTCCGTAGGTATGCAATGTAGAGTGTCCTCTCAGGCAGGAGATGCGTCAGACGAGCAGGTCGCCCTTGTGAACCTCATGAAGTCCAAGGCCCTTGCCCATTCCTTGGATTTGTGCAGCAGAGCCGCAAGTGCGCTGACAGGTTGCGAGCACGCTTGGTGCCATGAGACGTCTGGGCACGAAGGCAGTGCCGGCTGCGGGTTCAGACCTCCGAGAAGGGACCTGAGCAGCGGAGTCCTCGTTCGCATACCGGCGGTGCAGGCGAACCGGTCAGAGCACGTCTCCGAGGGTGCCAGGCAGAGCTTGCGACTTGGGATTTGATCCCCATGCAGTGAATCCCAAATCTGCATGTCGACGCTCGGAACAAACACATTGTAGAAAACTGAAAGTAGCTCCGACTCCTGTTGTCGCTGAGAAAGTCAGGGATGCAAGGAATGCACCTGGCAGGTCGAAGGCATCACAGCGGCTGGAGTTTGACTTCGAGCCAGAATCGCCCAACCCGTCGCAAGCTACTTCCGGACCAGGTCCTGGAAGAGTGCGGCAGGCGGTGAAAGCAGTCGCGCACGCTGCCTGCCACAGGTCCATTGGATGCGCTTCCAACGCCCTGTTGCAGCGAGAATCAGAGCATTCCGCCCAAGCCGGAAAGTAGCCATGCCAGCAGCCGGGATGCAGAAAGGGGGTCTTTCTGACGATGGCAGTCTTCAGTGCGCAGGATCGCAAAAGAATGCAGAAGAAGATGTCAAAACGCGCTCTTCGCTGAGCTGAGGCCCTCGTCGGCGGTCGCCGCTCAGCCGGGCGCACACAGTCCAGGCCAGGATGAAGGCGCGCCGTTCGCCGAAGCTTGCTACTGGAGTTGAAGCCGTGGCTGCAAGCTTTCAAGCAAGGGTCCACGCTTGCGTTACCGTCTTGTGATCTGCAGGTGAGTCTGGCAACGAGCACGGCATCCCAGCTAACGAAGCAAACGCCGGATGAGGAGGAAGAGGAAATGGGGCTTGTTGATTTCCAAGATGCTTGGCTTGCAACATTTACTCGTAGCCTCGTAGCCTCGTAGCCTGCAGCCGAAGGAAGACACACAAAAGAGCAGCTGCAAGACGCACTCTCTTGCCCCAAGGCGTTCAAAGAGCTGATGTTGGAAGACAAGTGGGTGGAGGAGAAGCTCCGCCGCTCCTGTGAGCAGCAGCTGAAGCAGGCGAGCAACATGAAGAATCTCACCTCACGGCACGCAGAGACCCGGCGCTGAAGCGTTTCAGAGGAGTTCAGGGAAGGGCCTCCTGGGGATTTTGGACCCCTACATTTTTCGGCTAAGGAATATGTGGCCGTCCAGGTGGCGCTGGGTGTTCTGGCGTCCCCTGGCCCGGATGGTTTGAGAGCTTCGCCTCAGAGAGCTGGCATCGGCCCGTGACGTGGCCCATCCGAGGCTTCTCTTCGTGCTCAACATCATCGAACCCACGGTTACCAACAACTCGGCACTTCGTGGCCTGGGTTTCTGCGACAAGTTGGCAGCCTTGGCTGCAAAGGGTCATTAGTAATTAGCACTAGTGCTACGGGGCTCTCCAACTGTCAGAAGGCCTGTCCCTTCAGCAATGCGCACAGCTTTTGGTGTCGCAAGTCGAGTATTAAGTGAAATGCTTGGCCATGCAAGGCACCCACAAGCATTCGGACATCTGAGGTTCGACAAGAGTTTCCCGACATCCCAGACTATGCTGAAGTGCCTGAACTTGTCAAAGAACAGGTTGAGGCAGGGTGTTGCGATGTCTTGCGCATCACAGCTGACAGGAGGCTTGTGGTCTTGTGAGCAGATACCCGGCAGGTGTGGCTTCATGCGATGGAGAAGAGCATCGGCACAAGATCGCTGCTCTATCTAGATTTGGACAAGAAGGCGAGTTCCTCGTACCGAGCATAAACCCAAACATTGAAGCATGTTCGAGAGACTTGTTAACGGAGGTGTACTGCGATGAGATATCCTCAGGCTGCCCAGAATGCAGTTTGGATTTTATGGCTTTCCTTGTGCAGTGGATGTGTCCAGGTGACTCTTGCTCTTCCGTTCAGTCCTTCAACGGGCCTCGGCGCGTTCTGAATGACTTGGACGACGAAGTGAGGAACACTGGAATCAGGCGCACGAGTTTCTGACTCACAGTGAAGTGCAGTTAAGTTCAAGAGCAAAAGGCGATCACTCGGGACAGCTTCATGGCTTTGCCATGTGTTGCGCAGAGTCAGGCAAGTGGATCTGGTGCTTCTTCGCTTTCCAGTCTCTCGTTTTTCATAAGTAGTTCTGGTGCGTGCGTGCAGATGCACTGGTCGGAAGAGTGCTTCAACTGAGGACTTCTCTGATAGTGAAGTTTCTGCAGAAGAGTTAGAGCAGCTCAGCCGTTCTGGTGCATAGTGAGTCCCTTGAGAGTTGTGCAATGACTTTTATTTGCACTTTCCTGGATCCACTTTACGCCTCGACTAGGCTTCGGACAACTGCCATTGCGGTGATTTTTGACCGTGCGAGAACATCGACGGAGGCACGGTCTATCTTCCTAGTTGTGCAGCCGCAGACCCACCAGTGCTTTCGTACGGCAAGCAAGCCACAGCGAGCAGAAGTTGTGTGAAATGCGAGTGATGTTGCAAGGCGTGGATGTCGCTCCTGACTACGGCCTCCGCAACCCTGCGGGATTTTTCCCTGTGTTCACATTCTGACTTTCAGTGAAACAGCTGCCCAGGCGGCTGTTTCCTTTTGCCCTCAGGTCATTGTCATCATCCTCGCCGGAATTGTCTTGCTGACCAGGGATTTGACTTTCCTCTCCCACCATCTGCTGAGGCAGAAGCCGAACCCGACCCGACCCAACCAAGGGGGGGCCCGGCCGAATCGCAGCGAAGCGCCCGGAGGCCTCTGCGTGATCTTGCCGATGACATGGAAAGCATCGCGCAGTTCGCCGGCGTTGGAAGCGAGGAAGAGGCGCCGATGCAGAGAGGTGTGTTGCTGCGAAATGTGGCTGCGGCAGGGTGTTTAGTGTCCATAGTCAAGATGGTCGTTGCAGGGTGCCAAGTTTGTCTGCGACTGTGCAGGCTGGGGGGGAGCCCGAGACTAGCGAGGTGCTTCTCATCAGGAGGCGTGGCGGGGCTTCGCATGTGCTTTTCAAAGCAGCCGAACAGACTCGCGTGACTAGCGGGTCGGCAGGACTTTCGACAACATGAAGAAAGCTGTCCGGTCGTGGGGCAAGTACGTTCCACTGCCAGTGCCCAGATGCAGTAGTCAATGGTGTTTGTTCAGAGTTGAGATTCGGCGTAGGAGTGGGATGCCTCAGGCAGAGGAATGTTCGTTCTATGGCCCCAGGTTGTGCAGCTGCTTCTGAGAGATGGCGAGGAGGCCAAGCTGGAGGTGAGGGAGCGAAAGGCACCCTGCTCTCTGCTCTCCCTCTGTGCGATGCCATCGTTTTGTTGGGGAGCAAGACTCTGCACATGAGACCTTGCTCAGGTAACCATGTTCTTCTCTGACATCGCGAACTTCACAACGATAGCCGCCCGCTTGAATAGCCTTTTGAATCCCTTGGACGGCTGCGTGGGGCCCGAAACTCACCGGAGCCAAGCTCAGGTGGAGAGCATCGAGCCGGCTGCCTGCCTGGTTCTTCTCAGCCGCTATTTCAATGACATGTCCAAGGCTCCAACAGAACGAGACTAGCAGAGCACTTGAGTCCCTCCACGGACTAATGCCAAGCGATCTTATGAAGGTCATCGACGATCACAGCGGGGTTGTGCTGGAGTTCATCGGTGATGCGATCCAGTGTGTCTACGGTGCGCCTTTAGAAAACGAGCGCCATCCCACCTTGGCGGTAGAGGCCGGCAGGAACCAGTGACTAGAGATGTTTAGCGATGTAAGAGGCGCTTTCAGCTTTGGAGGCTGCCCTGCGCATGCTCGGGGCCCTCCGGCGCATCCGGGACTGGTGCCGGGAGCACCGCCTCCCTGAAGTGAACATCAGGCGAGGCCCCTGGAGGGCTTCACCTCATTCAAGGGGCTTTCTGAAAGAGTCTCGGGAACTCGAGCTCATTTGATGAGTGTATCCTTCTCTAAATGGAGTTCTGCGCAGTCCATCTCAGCTCTTGTTCGGTGACGTCATTTCGGGGGTTAGTAGGAAAGCCGTCGATCGCACCTTATCTGTCCCAAGACATTTTCTGCTCTGACTGCGTTTTCCCGCTTGGGGTCCGATTCTTCTGGAAGTCCAGTATGCGGGAGTGCGACGCGTGGGATGCTTTGGATTCTTGCGCTTCGGTGTTGAAGACTTTGGCAGCATCTGTACTTCCATTTTCAGCATCTCCCCAGCAGTCAACCTTCAAGATCGTGTCTTCAGTGTGTGAAGACGAGCTGGTCCTCTCTTGCGATCCGGCGGAAGTGGTGGATGCACACGGTTTGGATATGGTGGCTGTGGAGCTCTTGCGCGAAGCCATGGATGGACTGGCAGCCGCACATTTTGGTCGCCGGGAACAGGCCCGACTTGTGGTCTTGGGTGCTGCACTCCTGACCGAAGCAGCTGAATTGCGCAGGTCAGGCCTTTCAGTTTGGACGTTGCAAAGCGGTTTAAGGTGTGCTGCTGTCATAGCGGAAACAGCCATTGAGAAACTACGAGTTGGCATTCCGAGATCGTTCAAGATTCACATTGCGGAGAACGATATCGCCGGACTTGGCGACGCAGACGATGTGAGCTGGTTCTTCACGGCCATCGAAGAGCCACATAAGACAGACTCCGAAGTAGGTGTCGCGGCCTGCCAACCAGGCAGCAGCGTAGCGGTGTGCTATGATCCCAGAGCGAGCGACGTGAATGACATCTGCGCAGAGCTGTGTCGAAGGCACCGTGGCCCTGTAGAGAGCCAGCATTGCTTTGTTTACGGACGTCAGAAGCTGGTGCGGCAGCCGACGATGCGACTTTTCCGAGGCATTGCTTGCCGCGTGCCCCAGCATTATGTGTCTGGCCCTAGTGGCATCATGCGTCAACTCACGATTGCTAAGGAGATGGCGACTGTGAGAAAGCAGTTCTTCCGAAGTGTTTGCTTGGACGCAGACCTTGTCTCTGCAGCCTATGACTCTTGTGCCCCACCCCAGCGACGAACGAAGGAGCAAGTCTTTCAGAATGCAGGCACCCTTTTGCCGTCTGGTCTTCGCGAACGACAGCAGGTGTCGGAAGCGATTCGCATGTTGGCAGAGCGCGGTACAGAAGCCTTACTCGTCTCCGGAGAGGTCTCGGATGCGGCTTCTGAGCTCTGCCGTATTGAAGGCCTTCTCTTAGTCGGTGGCCTGCCTGCACGGCTACTCCATGCATTGGCAAAGGACCTCGAAGCCGAGGTCCTGCATGGATTACCAGCACTCCCTCCGGCGATTGACACACCCGAGGTACCTCCCTGGCAAGCGAGGCATGCGCTTCGAGTAGAGCTGGTAGATCGAGAATGCTCACGATGTGACTTCGTCTTCCCACTGCTGGGTTATCGCCAGCCGCTACTACCACACCAGACCCACCAGAGCAGTACAGCCGATGAGCTTGTGGATCCGTTTTGGGAGCTTTGGGCGGCTGCTGACGGTGGCATGCCGGCAGCCTCCATAGTGCTTTTGGAGAGCAGCTGTGAGCCTCAGCTGCGGCAGCTTCATGCAGAGCTTCACGATACTTTCCTGCAGCAACTGGGTTCCCAACAGGGCAGTGGCAAAGTAGATAACAATTGGATTGTCAAGACAGCTGAAGCTTTGGAGGAGTCTGCGGTTTCGGCAGACTTTCCTGCACTCATGACTGCAAACGAGCAAGAACCTTCTCTTGCACCCTGGCTGCATCGGCAGGGTGACTTGACTGGCAACCATGCGGGATGCCGAGCTATGGCATCGGCGATGCGACAAGTTGCAGCGGCAGAAGCTGACTACTGCACGAGATGCTGTGGCGATGGTGCGGAAGAAGATGCTAACTTGGAGCCTGAGACAGGCCTAGCAGCTCTTGCGGTGCTGCAACGAGGAACACGTTTGGTGGAAGTGATTCTCTCGCTCGATGAAGCGCAGCTCTGGCCGACCAGGAAAACAGCCGGGCTCTTCTATGCTCTTCTGCAAACATTGCGCGGTTTCGCAGCATGTGAGTCTGAGGTGTGGAATTCACACTGGCAATGTGCTTGTTGGCAACATGGGCTTCTCCTCCCGCATGAAGTACGGCATCGTGGGCAACCTGACGGCATGAAGAGCTTAAGAAGCGAGCCACAGCAGCGAGCCCGCGTCTCCGTCAGACTTCTGCGCAGAGCAGAGCCAAGGCGAAGAGTCCACCATTGCAGGCAAGCTGGAGGCGGGCCGCCGGCAGCAAAACACGCTCTCTCTGAGGGGAGGGGCTTCGCCTTGATCGGTCCTCGGCAGCTCTGCCTCGCTGTGTGTGAGGAGATGAACAAAAGCTACAAGACGCGGATACTGATCTCGGATGCTTGGCGAGAAGCGAAGCGAAGCCGGCTGTCTGTGCTATCTTCGCATGCCGCTCATCAGGACAGCACTTATGAGATGCTGGATCCGAGTGAATTCTTCATTCGCCCCGTGGACTTCGTGAATCTAAGACAGGCAGAGATGTCCAACACAGCGTGGCATGAGTCAGTTGAAGCGCATCTGAAAGTGGCTGTCGTTCTGGTTGTCGTGACAGTCTGATGCAGAAGTACCTCAAAGCTCGATGCAGGTACAGGAGAAGGACACGAGCGAACTTGTGCACGAGGCAGGGCTTGCGTTCCATTCAATACGTGCTCCAGGAAGTTGAGCAAAGTGAAATGATTTCAATAAACTTCATGCACGACCGTCAAGCGCTGCATCCTCACTCCACGTTGCGCACGAGCCGATCGCTAGCAGCATCTTTCCCTACTCAACGAAACAAGCTGCCAGGTAATGCCGATGAAAACGAAAAAGCCTCTTAGATGCAAGCGTGCCAGCCATGAGCTGGGTGCGAATCGTCTTTGAGCCGAAGAGCAGTGAATGCCCAGGCCATCGAGCCCATTAAAGCGGATCATTTCGCTGCATGCAGAGGGAATCTGCGAGTACAGGCGCAAGGAGCTACTTGGCTTGCACATGCTTGCATCGCACTCGCGGAAAGAAAATGCTGGGAGCGATAGCAGAGCAACTTTTGGATATAGTCAGAGTCAGGCTTGCCTTGCGTGCATGATGGGCTCCCGTATAAGACGGCCCAGTGCACGGAGCGACCCAGTCGGGAAACCTTTCGTGTCTTCCGAGGTTTACTAGCGCGGCACGGAAGTTTGAGCAGGTGAACACCATCCTGGCTGATTTTAACGGGGAAGATGACGTTCCATCTTCTTTGAACCTGAGCTGCACGACTTGGAGTGGTGCGCTGTGTAGCTCTGAGTGTCAGCATTATGAATTAGTGCGAAGGATGGCCAAGCGCTGCGCCACCCTGGCTGAAGTGCCGCCGCCGAGCGAGTGGGATGGCACTTGGGACTCTTATGTGCCTTGGCCGAGGTGGAAGCAACTTGTTTCGTTTTCAGGTCAATTAGCTGAAAAGAGCACTGTCATAGCCGCAGGTGTTGTTTCACACGAGAACCCATACATACACTATGCACATACCAGCTACAACAACAGTGCGTGCCTCACTCAGGTGGATTCCTTGCATCTGTGATGAAGAAAGTGTTTCTGTAGGAGTTCTTCGCAGGCTGGGACAATCATTCTTGCGGCAGCATGTTCCGGCAGCATGTTTCGGCAGCATGTAGTAAATGTAGCTCAAGTCCTGCAGTTGCTGCGACTGAACTCACGGGTGGCTTTTGCAGGCATTCAGTTCCCGCAGAGATGATCTGAGTTGTAGGACATTAGTTTGCCATGTAAAGATATAGATCCGCATCTGGGAGCTTGCAGTGTGCAAGCAGAACCCGAGTGCTCACAGCAGTAACACCTGGTATGTCGTTGATCCTGGAATCTGAAACATAGACGTGTATCCGTTGTTTCTTTACAGAGCCGTCGGCCATGAGATGCCTACGGCTTGGTGATTGCAGATGCAGTAGCTCTTTGCAGCCCGCGCAGCCCTAAGCAGCAGCCGCAGTAGCCAAGCCTGTTCACGAGCTTGGAGAATGTCCTGTGAGGGCTGCAGCAGACGATAGCAACATGTGCTCTGTTGGTCTCACCTGCAGACAAGAAGTGCAGGTTGCAAAGCTGATTTGTGCTGCATTACCTCAGCGGGGCCAATCAGTTCTCGCTGCCGCAAATGCGTGCAGAGCCCCCTAACCCATCTTTTTCGAGCATTGATGCCAAGCTTGCCTTACGGGGACCCTTGCCGATCGTGAGATTTGTCAAGGCAGTCATAGAGTTATAGAGCAGACAATTGCCAGCAACTGCTGGGGTCCTGTCCGCTGTAGGCATGCAACATCTGCCCCAGCACCTGTGCTGTCAACACATGCAAGGTTGCCTAGACAATTGCATCCAGGAGCAAAGTCTGGGACCCTCATACATTCACAAAGCCATTCTACCCCTAGCCGAAAGCAAGCAGTCTACAGTGAGGGAGACCAGACCCTGTGTGCTTGAAGACTGCATGCGAGTTGCGCAGTGCCCTGCTCCATGTCGTCCTCCTTTGAAGATCGTGTGCTCGGAGCCCTTCAAGGGGGAATAAATCCCAGCTTGCAGCCTTCCCAGAGGCTTGTCGTCTGACCAAGTTTTATCCGTAAAAGAACTGCCACCTGGGGTCGAAGCCGGCAGTCCATGTTGCCGAGCTGCGGGACAGTATGAGGGGGAAGGTTTGCCAGACCCACCTTTCGCACCCTTGCGGCTCACAAGAGTATCAGATCCAAGAAATGGTCACAAGGACGCTGAATAGAGCGAGACCTCAGGGTGAGCTAGGTTGGAGGCATCTAAGAATCCCAGGTTCATAAACCGATAAAGCCACGGCGGCATGTCGGAGGGTCCAGGTGGCCCGGGTCCGGGTGGCCACCAAGGCCAGGGCCAGGGCCAGGGTCAGGGCCCCTCGGGCCCGGGCACGGGCGCGGGCGCCGCTTCGGCTGCGGGCGCTTCGGCTGCGGCGAGTCCCAGCGAGGACTTTCGGGACCTGGGCCCAGAGGCGGCCTGGTCACTCTCCTCGGCAAAGCAAGGAAACGGACCCCAGGCAAAGATTGGACCTCTTCTTGAAAGGTCTGGGGGTACGGCTGTGCGGTTCTTGTCGTCATTTCACGTACCCTTCACGCTCCCCAGCGCGCATCTCAGCGATTGAGGAGTTGGGTCTTGAGGTCAAGGCTTGCTGATTTGACTGGTTCGGGGGCTGGGGGTTTACTGTAGGGCTTGTTGCAGAAGACGTTTAGGGTCTGTGGATGCTTTTTTATTCTTTTTGAGGGCCTTTGTCCTGGATTGTGGCTGGAATGTGAAAGGGCCGATCAGTATTTAGAGCCCCAGCGTCCTGGAAAGGCTAAATCTCGATACTATTTCGACATTCTTATGATACTGCGGCCTATGATTACTTGGGGACTCCTGGCCGAACTTGTCGCAGCATGATTGTCCCGCAAATCTCAGGAGTGGAGCAGCTTCGTGATGGCAGTACCGACACCTTTTGGCAGTCGGACGGACCCCAGTCCTGCCCCGAGGACTTGAATTCAGCACCGGGCTGGTGCAACGCTGTTGCTAGCAGCTAGAGTGCACCCGAGGCCGCACCTGATAAACATACAGTTCCAGCGCAAGGCCGTGTCAAGGGCGGTTGGATGAAGTGAGCTTACCTTGCTTGGGCAGGTCAAGGTCAGCGAAATCTGTTTCTATGTGTGTTTCAAGATCGACGAGCCACGCCCCAAGTCAGCGCCAATTGTGATCAGCCGGAATTTTCGAAAGCCTTAGCTCTAAACTCTGAGGTCATACACACCGTCACGAATATCGGTCAGAATAGGCACCGCACACCACGATCTACAAGAGGCGTGCCCATCGTACGTTGGTATCGTGCTTGTGAAGAAGCACGAAAGTTTTCAGACGCAGCCATGTGGGACCGTATACCTTACCTCCACCAGCTTCTCCGGCAGAGCTGTGCATGCAATTGCTAGCTGCTAGCAGGTCCAGGTGGTGGAGCTGAAAGAGCCCGACGGCCCGAAGCCAAGAAAGGGACCTCCTGTCAGTGTGGGCGTCGAAACACATTGCTGCCCAAGCAGGGGCTTCGAAAGGATCCGCCCGTTTAGTTTATCCACAATCACCTCATGCACTGAAAGCATGGAAGACATTTCCGGTGAGGCTGGATCACGATACCTCTCGCCAAGCCGAGCTTTCGACCTGTGGACGCTTGGCGGCCTAGCGATGCAAAGGGCGATTCTGTCCATGAGCCCTTCGGACAATGCCATACTCCGGGACAAGTAATTTAAGTTCAATCCTTGGATATGACGAGTGAGCGAGGTGGCTTGGGCGTACATTGTTGCGGAATCCATTGCTATCTTTTCCATGCCCATGTCTTCAGCGAGGAACTGCCACCAAGCTGTACCTTGCGCGACAGCGAGATGGGCGGTGCTCGAGAATTTGTCCGCACGCATTTCATCCAGCAGCCTGGGCTGACGATACAGGGCTCCCTCTTGAACGGTCTTGCCAGCAGACGAATCCTGCATGCAGCGGAATTCAGGTTGGCCGTGCTGACCAACCATCAGCACCTCGTCGTGGAAGGAAACAATCGACGATGGCAGCCCTGGCAAAAAGTGGTGTTGCGCTAAGGAATGGGCGCGACACCCACATCCGCCAAATCAAGGTCGGAGATTGAGATCGACTTTCAGAGTTTCGAGTACTTCTCAGCCTCAGCCAGGTGCTGGGCCCCCGAAGTGCGATGCGCTCCAGTGCGGATGCGCCTAGGGAGGTCGGACTCGGGGAGTTGTCAGATTGAAATTGCGCCATCTCACCCGGCTGCTCGTGTTGAACTTCCCAGGTGTGTCCTCTCAAACTTCAGACACGTGAGCTGCAGCAGTTCGCGAGCATTCGGTGAGTGAAAAAAACGCTCGCAGGGCTGTCGCATCTCAACCCTTCGACTTCAGCTGTTGAGCTGCCTTAGGTGCAGCTGATGTTGAGGGCCCGGACGAACACGCATTCTTCCGAAGGTGCTGCTGTCCTGCATGAGTAGTGAGTATAAAGTGCGTAATCATTTCCTTCACTCGTCATGTTTCGAACGAACTCCGATCCAGGAAGCGCCTGGCCCTACGTCAATGCACGGCCGCAGATAATTGCATTGCATGCGTGCTCGGCTTGCTCAAGCGCAGGGAGGCATATCTCCGACATGAGCAAACATGAGCAAACGAGCCCCCAAGCGGCCCGACCCGAGATCATCGATGTGTATATCCATCATATGCCCGAATTGCACACATATGCAAGAGTCCATAGCTCCACAGCTGCCAGCATGTGCAAATGTAAGTCGCACCCTGAATCATTCAAACCCGGTTGGTGTTTGCAAGAAGTGCCACGGCACAACAAGCATCCAGCCCTTCCAGATGTCTCCAAACAACCGAAGGGATACCTTGGCAGCTTCAGTTTGCGGTGCCGTGCTAGCTGTTTTAAGCAGCCAAGCGATCCATGGGAAACGTCGTGCTGGCATGATTGCAGGGGAATGGGACATCGTGTCGTTTTATTCAAGTCGCCACCGAGCGCGGATGTAGCGACATCGAGAAGATGGAGGTTCCTTCTCCCAGCCAGTTGCAGGTTATTTATCCACTGTGGGCAGAATGTCCGATGCTGACGCGGATGGTCGTTGCAGGCCAGTTCATGATGGCTGCTATGCCACAAGCTGAGAGACGAAACAGATGCGTGACCTTTGGCGGAGGCTATCCGGTGATGTCGTTCGTGGTCTACATAATCGCATCGGCTTCGGAGACCTCTGCCTGGCTTATGGATAGTCTCTTCAGCTGCAGCATAGCAGCTCGCCTGCACGGCTTCGAGCACTCCGTCATGTTGTAGAGCGTTCTTGACCCTGCACGCCAATTCTTCAGCTTGTAGGAGGTATCTGTATGAGTTAAAGTCTCTCCAATCGCAGCAACAAGGTGCGATGATCTTAGTTCTCCAGCTGTGTCTACCGGGCTACAGTACGTCTAGCACAAACATGAGAGTGTTACTATATGTAAAGTGTGGCATACTATGTAGATGATCCGAGTTCTGGGGAGGATCGACTTTGCATCTTCGCAGACTGGGGCTCGCACTGGAAATTGGCTTTCCTTCCAAGGCCAATTTGATGGAACTGAAGCCGGCAGCCCAGTGTTTCTATAAATGTAATACAGTGGGTGTTTACGCGTGAGCGGATCATTCTGATTGGCACGTAACTCGTGGTAACTTGTCTCACAATTTCCGCTCAAGCTCTGAGGTTATGGACGCTGCTTTGGGGTCCCTTCTATGTTCAGCTTTCGAGCGGCATGGCTTTTGTCATGATCCTCTTCGAGCACCCTGGCGTGAGATTCACTTCTTATCAAAAGCCTACTGTACCACACGCCTTAGAAGCACGTGGGAGAGCATGAACATGAGAGGTGCATGCAGTCTGCGGATATCCCTTCTTTGCACTGCTCCTGGTTAGGATGTACATGGCAATGAGCTACTTCCCCTCACAAGAGAAGGACCGGGGACCGGCTTGCTGAAGAGGATCATTCCACCCTGGGTTCCCCTTTGACGGAGCGCTGTTCCGTCAGGAGATGGGATCGACGACCTTCCTGCTCTGGATGTTTCTGATCAACAGCCTCACAAGAAGCCTGCCTGCAGTGTGAATATGTGTGAATCCTCGAATTTCAGTGTTCCATCAAACTCTCACAGATTTAGTCTGCCAGGTCCCGGTCGCTCCCCACTGGTAGTTTCAACAGGCACATGATTGGATCTCGCTGACCCAGGCCTGAACTGGTCGAAGAGCCTTCCAACCATTGTTTGAATGAGTAGGTGAACAGCAGAACTATTAGGAATACTAGTCGTCCATGATCGCTGTGAGCTGCCTGCCATGTTGGGCTGCCAGATTTTGGTCAGGATGCTTTGCGCACCCGTAACAGCCATAGCACGGAGAGCGACGGCGAGACACTGTGCTCCAGATCTGTGTCAATTCAGGTTTGCTCTATCTGCCAGTTATGACGCTTGGCAAAACTTGGCGCGCAGCTTCCCGCCTGTGTGTGGCTTGGAAGCTGAGGTTTTGCTTTGGCATGTACTACCACATGCAGCCGTACTATAACCACCAGAGTCTGCACGGGTATGAGGCTCGGAATCCCGACAGGTGCCCAATCGAGAATTCCTATACCTCAGACGCGCCACGCGCGTGGTCAAGCAGTGAAAGTCGTCAGCTGCGGCTTAGTGTGAGGATGGTAGTTAGGTTCGCTGCACTTTGGGAAGGGATTATGATGATGGGGTCGGTCGATCAGTGCAGGGTTCTGAACGCATCGTGCTTGGCACCCGGCCTTATACTCAATGAAGCGAGTGTTGTCACATAGCAAAAAGCCATTTCATGCACACCTTAGGACCTTGGTTCATTGCAGAGTCGCATTTGGGAAAAACACGGAGTTAGACTTTCTTGGGGAGCTATATTGCTGCATCAGCAAGCATCAACCTTCGGCTAGTTGGCCAGAGCCAGTCGGGAAGAGTGAAGAGGGTCTCTTGCTCTTGTGGAAGTGGGCTAGCAGCATGTTGCAGGGCTTACAAGCTCCTAGCAGCTTCACCCTTGTGCGTGTGTGTGTCTGTGTGTGTTGACAATCGTGGTTCCACTCACGATGAACAAATTCGTCGTTGACAAACAAGCTCTTCCGCATGCTGCGTGTGCACTGTTCTTGGATTTCGACGTCGACAACAGATCGCTCTGCTACATCGCCCTACAACAACTCGTTCATAGTCGAGACAAAGACAATAAGCAATGACGGAGCCATGTGGATCGGGCGCACCGACGCAGACGCAGACAAAAACAACGCACGGCTGCTGAGGCTTTGGCCGATGATCATGGCCTGGGGCCTTGCGACATAGCATCCTCCAGCCTCGCAGAAGTGTGCAAACTGTTGCATGGGCTGCCAGGTCTGCTTGACATTGTCGGCTCTTAGCAACCCAGAGAGCTCGACGAACTTCTGGGGCCTGGTGGGAAGCCTTGGCAGCCCGTAGAGCGTGAACACTCACATCACTCATTTTCTTGCGCCAGGTCAAGATTCCGAACAGGCGTGTCGTCGGCCCTGACTGCTGTTTGGTGCGAAGCGAAATTATTTAGCAGGTGGTACCCCCTTGCATTGACGGGTCTTTTCATGCTCCTCAACGGCAAGATCATGTGGGTCTTGCTGGCTATTTGGACATGGGCCGTGGGCCGTGGGCATCGCTCGCAGCAAAGACGCAGCCAGAACTTTCTGGTGGCCCTCGCCATCGGCTACGGCTATCCAAAGCTGCGCGGGAGCCCCGGAGCCTCCCGGAGCCTCCCGGAGCCCGGAGCGCCGCCGGCAAAGCAGCGCCCGGCGGAAGGCCTCGAGCGGCTGCTTCCCTCCAAGACCCGCGTGGATCGCCTGGAGCAGAAGTGCTGCAGAGGTCCGTGCAGAGACCTGCGGGGACTCCAGTTCTTCGGGTGAAGCTCTGCCTCAGGAGGCCGCTGCCAGCTGCTCGGAACTTCTTGGGCTTGCAACTTGGACCGGTGTGTTGTCATGCTTGACAAGTAAGCAAGTCAGTCACAGCCTTTGTCTTGACGCAGATCCCAGCTGCAACAACATCTTCGTACGATCTTGATGTGCAGATAGATCGGCGTGCTCGGCCTCAGCTGCTTGCAGCAGGGACGATTTGGAAGCTTCCGATGTGAGCTCCGACACGCCCAGGCTATAGAAACTTCTCTGACTTCGGAAACACTGACTCCACGAACTCCACGTGCTGCCGGCCAGGTTTCCTTGAAGCATTTCCAAGGCTCTGCTTAGATACTTGGGCTGACAGCGGCACGCAGGCTGCAAGAATTTCGTGGAATGCATCTGCCAGGACAGCAACGAGCTCTGCTGCAGGACACAAGCCAGCTGGTGTTACAAAGCAGCTGTCGCAAACCTCCAACAAGCTCAACCCCAATGTCGCGACATCGATCGGTCATGGCAACTATTGCTACTTTTGCAAGGCATGGCCCCACAGGGGACCCACCTTTTAAGAGCAATCGGAATGCATGTTGTTTGTTGCAAGTGTGAAAACTGCTGGCCAGGCATTAGGATTCCTCACTTGAATGGATTGCAATGTGGTGTTACTGAAGGCTTTTTTCGGGGACCAGCTCCGGTCCCCGAATGTATGGTTTTGGGGTTTAACTGGCGTTTTCGGACCACGCCGCGACTGCATTCTTTTCTTCGTTTGATGGAAGTGTGGTCGGAAAATGTGTTGTTGGGGCTTAAACTGTTGTTTGAGAGCACGCAGCGACCGCACTTTTTCTTCAAACTCGACGGGGAAGAAACTGCTAAACCATAGGTGGTCGGATAGTACGAAAACGCTGCAAATACCGCAGAACGCAGGTGCTGCCGAGAAGGTTTTAACACTCCTAAACCCTGAAGCGCAACATCTTATAAACATCAAAAATAATGATTCCAGCTGTACATGGAAGAGGCTCGCCAACACCCCTAAAGCCCCGACATCGGCGTAGGAGGGATTGCTTTTGAAGTAAGGTGTGGTGTGTGCGTGCTAGGGTGTGGAGATATTGTTCGGGGTGTGCACGAAAGTCGTCTCACCCAAGTTCGAGTTTTCGCCGACAGCCCTCCGAAATCTCAAAGGTATCTCAAGGTCGAGTTCGCACAGTCCAGAAGTAGGTTTGGTGACTATATAAGATGGTCCGACATCACGAAAGTGATGTAAATACCGAGTAAAACGGCTCTTGTGGAGATACAGTTCCGGGTGTCTGCGTAACAATGTCGTCATCATCCCCCTCACCTCCCCAACCCGATCCGAAATGTGTCTCAATGCATCCATCATCATCATCATCGTCATCATCAACATCCTCGTCATGATCATCTTCCTCAAACATGCTAAGAAGGTGGGTCCGGCAAGGGGCACCGGCCTTTTGCAACATGCATGCCTTTTGGTGCGGAGGGGTAGGAGGTGAAGGAAAGGACTCCTTTACCTTCTGCATGGTGCTCTCAAGGGGTCATTGCAAACATGCAGCACTTTGAAGGATGGCAGACTGAGGCCAGCATTATCAGGTCGAAACGATGTTTGTTTAATTGATGTAGGTCGGCATAGGTTCACTTCGTACAATTGTGAGTAGCAAGATCGTAAGTTTTGTCAACGATCGCGACTTCAACCTGCTTCCGGGCATGGGCATGCCCTGACAGGAGGCCAGTTCGTGGCAGGGCTCTCAGCTTATGTGGTACCACTCGAGCATCGGAGAGCGGAGAGCCTGGAAAGTGCTGCAATGCCCCAGGCATTCGGAGGAAGTGGCAACCGTCTTGGCGAGGCTCCAGCTACAGAGATGGAGGCTGGGATCTGAGGGGCTTAGGAAGCATCACAGGCACAGAGGCACAGGCTGTCTGGGGACAGGCGCGTCCAGCAACTGAGCCCTCCGGCCAGCCGTGACGTCAACGGTTCGTTGCTCAAGATGCCCGTTTCTATTGCCACGGCATACCCTCGGTTTCCTTGGCCTGGGGTGTTGGGGGCTGCGGGAGCTTGCGGCACATGGCGAGATCGCATGGGGGTGCTGAAATGGATTCCCCCCAAGATCGCCAGCAGGGACCCGATTGAAGACCCACCACGGGTCTGAAATTGGTGTTTAGCAGACTCCAATGCAAGCTGAGGGTGTGCCAAGGCCGTAGTTGCCACAGGCCTAGACTACTGATCTCAGCATGAGGACGAAGTCCCGAAATTTTCGTTGTGTGAGGGACTGCACCCCTTTCCGAGGGCTGTCCGTTGCTTCGATTCGACAAAAGATTAATATCTGAGAACTGCTTGCATGTTGACGGTTTGGTTGAACTTGGGCATGCATCTGCATGAAGCCTTCTGGATTCAAGCGGTGGAGCGGGGCTTCCAACGTGAGCCCTCATGTGCAGCACCTTCGGATGGCAAGCAGCTGTCGCAGTCGCAAGACAGAGAGTAAGACTTGTCTGCCAAAGCAGTTTTTGGCAGCGACAGCCCAGGTAACGAGAGCTTGCAGCTGTGACAAACTGCAGGCACTTGATTTGGTGTGTACGCTTTTCGCGAGTTGTCGCATGGGATTCAGTATGAAGGCCGCCTTGTCTTGAGAGGTGGAGACTATGGCAGAGGACTGGAGATGTTCTTGCGCTGCTGGCCCCTAATGTTAACTTGATGTTCAGAATCTCCTTCCCCAGCCCCTTCATGAGGATAAGGAGAGTCGTCAGTCGCAGCTCCATAAGGATTTCTCAATATCAGGTCAGAGTCAGGTCACCGGCCTCCTGTTTTGGTTTTTGACAGCCTCCACACTTGCAAAGTTTGCAGGATCGTTCGATTCAGCAAATGCAGTCGACGGCCACCAAGCACGCTGGCCCAGTTGAAGTTGCTGCTGGACTTGGCATGCAATGAAGCGAAAAGTCGGCATCCGCCACTTGAAAGGCTTATGCAGAGCTCACCTGGGTTTGCAGAGAAGCTGGCCAGCTCTGCCATGAGCACGGGCCTCCCGAGGTCGTACGCACATGTCCGTTTATGCCTGAAGTAACCGTCTCACTAGGTCACTGTGTTGCGAATGCTCGTAATCTCAACGTCAGACACGACTTGGTTCAGTTTTTCGAAGCATCCACGGCGCTTCTTCGCGCAGGGTGGGCTCAGGGAAGGGCGACGATCGAGACAGCATGATCGCCGTGCTCCTGCCGCATTCTCGCATGCAATGCTTGCGCGTGAGCTTGGGTCTGCCAATTTCAGTGGCATGTTTGCCAGCCACATGCATACTAGTCCATAGTCACGATGTTTGCGCAACACAAAGGGTCCTTTGCGCGCTTCAGCTTTTTGGCACAAATCGATCGTGTCTGAGCTGTGAAGCCTCGAGCTGTGACGCCCATCCTCACAGCCTGACAGACAGCCATGGGAGCAGACGTAAGCGCGCTCAAGAACCAGGTGGAGGCAGAACGTGAGCTGGAAAGTGACCGGCTCGAATTGGTAAGAGAACTGCACACGAGGTGAACAATTAGTGATATATACAAAAGCTTCTCGTGCTTGATCCCAGGATCGCAGCATGCCAGCCAAGCGGAGATTCTGAAACAGTTTGATCAGAGGACTCATAGTCTCTAGCGCCTGCCGAGAATTGCAAGAAGGATCGCAACGCAACAGGTTTGTTTGCTTTAGTCTTCGGCACTGTTGACAGGACAAAGGTTCCTCACTTATTGATCGAGCTTCGAAATGTGGGCTACATTGAGACCAGCGCTCAGACGGGGTGGAAGACCTCTCCTTGGGAAACGTAGAGATCGCGGCAGCATGCACGCGCCGCCGAGGATGTGTGGCAAGAACATAGGTGGTATCTATGCTAAGCCCTCAGCACTTCTCGTGCTCATGTGTGCGCTTGGATTCGATGGTGCGACAGCAAGGATAAACTTGACAGCTTCTTCAAGACATATTTTGGTGCAACAGAGACCACGTTGGTGATGCGCAGAGTGGTAGATGCCACCTGGCTCAGACCGGCTTGCACGAGACTCCTACACATGCCTTTCGGAGTTCGCAAAACTTGCGAGGGAACATCTTTCCGTGAAACAGAACTTCTCCGGAGTCCGCAAAAGCTTCGAACGCTGCGCGGCGATGCTGTTGAAGCATGGCTTTAAGGAGAACAACTGCTGCGCTGCAATGGTGGGACCTCAGCTGGCAATGGCACCCAAAGAGCCTTGTGACGAAGTTTGTGATAAGACGCTTGGATTGTTTGGGCTTGCGGCTTGATCTTTTCTTTTTGCAGAGCTCCATCGGATCACAAGTCTCGATAAGGAATTATGCGTGCGGCACTCAGAATTCTGATGGTTCGGTGAACGGCAATGGCAAATTCAAAAGCCGCGGCAACGAGGGAGAAAACAACATGGGCTTCTTGGCTTGGACTGGATTCGTAGGTGACGTAGGTGAAGGCAGCCTGTGTTGAAGCAGCGGTTGCTAAGCCAGTAGGGTGCAGTCCTCATGTGCAGGGTGCCAGAGACTGCCAAACTAAGAGCAGAATGAGGAAGGATGGGATGCCAGGAAGGTGGGTTTGAAGCGGCGACAGATTTGAAGTCACTTCAGGCAAAAACCAGCCAAGCAGCTAGTCATCCTTCGTCTCTGTCCAAATGCCATCAAATGCGGGGGTCATGTCGCCGATTTGAGGAAAGCTGGCTATGGAGGCCAGGCTGCCTGCACTTCCTGTGCTTTTGCTTTTGCAGGCTTGCATGATGATGAGCATTTGTTACACGCTGTGTGAGGTCATCAACTTTATGACCAACGAGTGTGGATGGGGCTTGCATCTGACAGATGGTGGAAATCTGGGGTACTACGGCCAGATGCGTGAGACGCAGATCAAGTTTAAGGCTCCCCATCCCCTGTAACTCGTCTGTGGAAAAGGGCAGCTTCCTGAGTGGTCTGTATCCCTGTCTCGCATTGACGTTATAATAACTTGTCCGGCTTGCCTCCTAGGAATTTGATGGCGCCTCACATCATGATCGAGTTGAGGTGGCTTTGCAATGAGTAGCCGCAGTCGGAGAGTCCTGCCACAGCCACGGCAGCATGAAGCCTTCTGACCAAGCCCTGTTCAGGTCTGTCGGATACATAGAAGTGAATGGCTATGATACGGATGGGATTTACGGGAAGCTCGAGGACTCGCTGTGTTCTGTGAGAGTGATGCATTGAGCCACAGCTAACTTTGTACGAAAGAGCATCGTGCCGTGGACATGTCCCCTGCGTTTTGCAGCTGCACAGGGCTTCGTCAGAAAGAAATGGGGTGGTTCGAGATACGGTGCTGCCGACAAAGACTACTGTGACCTCAAATTCTCCACCAGCGCCTTCAAAAAGAGAGGGACGCAAGGGGAGAACAACATGGGTATGAAGACGATGGAGCTTGTCGACTTCATGACCAAGGAGTGTGCGTGGACACTGCTGACATGCACGGGTGGGAACTATGGGTTGACAGGGAGTATGCGAGAGCAGCAGATGGTTTTCCGAAACGCTGCCTGCCTGAGTTTGCGGGACGACTCGATAGGCCAACCCCGCTGCATGTTTAAGTAATTAATGCCCAGACTGTCTAGAGTCTGGAGTCAAGAAGAGAGTGCGATGCTTCGAAGCTTTAAGGACGCCTTCGTGCAGCACGGCGAGCAGCATATCATGGTCGAGCTGCGAGATCAGGGCTACGTGGAAATCAACGGCTTGCACGATGCACCGGAGGCAGCCAAGCAGCTGGAGCAATTCTATCAGAGCCAGGGCTGCAAGGCTGGGCTGTCTCTGTGTCTGGAAGGTGCGAGTTTCAGGGTTTTCGAGGTCAGTTTCGGTGCTGAGTGTCGGGGAAGTTTCGGATCAGAACGGGGTCAGTTTCAGATCAGGACCTGGTCAGTTTCAGGCCCAGACCCTGACACTTGGTCGTTGTGCTGCTTCATGATGCCATCGTGCCCGAGCTTTCTGGGAGGTTCAGAAGACAAAGCAGCAATACAGGCCACACATAGCTAGAAGGATCCTCTGGCTGTTTTTCGCCCCACAACAACAACGAGCCCATATGAATCATGTAGTGGCCCGACAAGTCACTGGCACTCACTTATGATTCGGGGTGGAGGGTTGAGGGTTCAGGATGTAGGGTTGCGGGTTGAGATGCGAGGGTTTAGGATTGAACTTACTTCAGGAAGCTCTGGGTGGAAAAGGTTTGTATACTAGTACTCCGGGTGCTATAGTAGTACGAGAAGTACTAGCAGTACTAGTTTTACATGTAGCAAAATTAGTTCTCGTAGCAATTAATTATTAGTAACCATGGTAGCACTGGTACCACCAGTAGAAGTACTAATGGTCTTACTCCAGTGGTACTAGTAGCAGTCAGCTTGCAACATCCCGAACCCCCTTCCTGCGCGCCGAAACTGACCACACGTGCCCCGAAACTGACCACCCCACGCCTCGAAACTGACCCCTGCCGCCCCGAAACTGGATGCCGAAACCCAACCCCCCGATCTAAACGTCAGGATGTTTATTCCCTCCACAAGCACTGGGATTAAGAAGAAGAAGATGCACACTCCCGGTGGCCGATCCGAAACTAGAGCCCCGAAACTATGGGTACCCACCCACCGGTGTCCGCCGTGTGGTCAAGGTTGCAGAGTCTTGTACCGGCGACACTATTGTCTGTACCTAGCCAAACGAGCTAGACGAGGTTGCAGTGTAATTTTGCATGTGTTTGCTTGATAGTGTAGCTACAACAGATTTGTCACCCACCTAGAACCGGAAAAGTCGTTCGTAGTTCCTGGCCGTGGGCATGAAAACGGTGGTTCTTGCACGATGTCCACGTCTAGGGGCTGAAAAGGATCCTCAATCATTCGTGCAGGTGTACCAGCCTGGGTTCTGGGAGTCCTCTGAGAAGCCACTTGTCTGCAGACGTCGTAGTCACGTCACGGTCTTGCAGATGTTCGGGCCTTATGCTGGCAACCTGCCAAGGTACTGCGATGTGAAGTATCAAACTCCTCCGGGTTGGTTTTATCGTCAGGGAACTACAAACAATCTGGGTCCCTGAGCTGACATTCAATTGGATGCAGGAATGCCGCATCAGAAGTTTTGCAAGACGAGGCAAACGTACCATTGAAGTTGCAAGCTATCTGGGGCAGATGGGATGGATGCTGCTGCTCTGCAATGGTGGTAACATTCATTCAGGCAGGGTCAACTGTGGTCTCAAGACTGGCGTGTAGATGAAAGTTGAATAATTTGAAGCCTGGGCCAGGCAACAAGAATTCAGGCATCATGCGCGAGCAGCAAGTGAAATTCACAAAGGCTCGACCAAGCGACAACCCTGCAGCCCCGCTCCTGATGATCGAGCTGCGAACGATACCGACGACCATGCACGGCCAGTATCAAGGGTTTATCGAAATAAATGGCCAGAACACAAATGGCGTGTACCAGCAGGCCGGAATGCACTGCTGTCGGAGAGCTTGCATACACGTTTGTGAAAGTCCTGTGTGCAACTGCAGCAATCTGCAGCACGTTAGTGTGCAAGAGGTCATCCAATACATGCAGCAAACGATGCTGTGCACGCCGCTGGGTCCACAGCCGTACTGTGACTGTGCGGCAGAGGGTCTTCTTCCCGCATCTTCCTGAACACATGAAGCACAAGCTTGCCGTATCGGTTCGTGATCGAACCTGCGTGAAGGCGACTTGCTTCTTCAATGCAACTGCTTCCGTCTCAGCTGCTTTGCTGTTAACTTGGAAGAATGTCTCAAATTCGCGATGTTCCAATGCACGTCGTCGTAGTGAAAGCTTTGCTTTTGTTTGTGCCCTTCCAGAGATTTTGAGGAGAGGCCAGTACAATGTGGCACACACGCAATGGACGCCTGAACGGCGAGAGCAACTTTGGAAGGCCCATGCTTGCGTTGCATGGCTGTGTCAGATTCCTTCCCCGAGCGGCGCAAGCCACAAGGTACACCATGAGGCTGTGTGATTTCATGGTCGATCACCTGGGTGAGTGGGACCTGATCGTGTGCAATGGCAACAGCGTGGATACCATCTTCCGCTATGGAAAGGACCTGTTCCAGCAATGAGCTTAGAGGGCCTTGGCTTGGGCCTAGAGTAGGCCATCAGAAGCATTCGGCCATTGCAGGGACGTTTCTCCACGACGGTGTCACCTAATGCGCTGCAGGACAACACAATGAGTGTCACTGGTCGAGAACAGCAGCTCATCTTCAGACATCGGCCAGGCAGCTTGGAGCATACGTGTGGCATCGGATCGTGCTCCGCCGAAGTCTCGAAGCTCAGGTGGGCGAAACGTGTTCATGGCTCAGGATGTGAACGTGGCGAAGCTGGGTCGCGCCCCTCTGCTGCCACCGAATTATTGGAAGGAGAGCACCAGGCCCGAGGGCCGCCCGAGTCCGAGGGCCAGGGCTCAAGGGCCGACGAATGCGTGCCATCCGCTTAGCTGCTGCTTTCTGTTGCAGGACAGGGTCGGTCGGCCAGGAAATCGTCCCCGCCACGGCTGAGGAGGTCTCGTGGATTCAGGAGGTCCTGGACGGCACCTACAAGAAGAAGTCCACGCGAGACCGCTCGGGTGGTCCATTAGCAGATCGCTTTGTCGTGGTTTCGGCCTTGAGATCGGAGCATCCAGGCCAGGCGGCCAGAAATCACTCAAGAGTAGAAGACCCTGCAACCTTTGCTAATCTTGGCACATGTGACAGGCTTGTGGGACAAGTTTGCAGAAAAAAGGAACCGGGCGACTTGTATCGAATTGAAGGATGGCCATGTTACCACGTCTATTTCTCATTACGCCGAGGTGGCCACGGACATCAAGAAACGAAGTACTGTTGAGATTGTGGAGCCGAAGACGATGAAAGCTTGCAGCGCCTTTCAAGAGAGGCCAGCAGAGGAAGAGAGGCTTCAAGCAATTCTTCGCAGACCTGCAGTCCGGCGCCTCCAGGTGCACACATCCGCGCCTTGGCAACCCAACCAACGAGGCCTTGCACTGAGGAAGCCGGCCTTCTGAGGTGTTCCCTATTGTTCCCTGCCCTGTGAGGCGTATCTTTTCCACGGGTCGAATCCCACTTCCGCCATTTCGATCTTGAGCACTTCTTTCAAAGTTGATTTTGCCGGTGCAGCTGTTGGGACGATGTTTGGTCCTGGCGTCTGCCTGGCTTGTCCTTGGGACAACTCCCGGTGCAAAGCGCTGCCCTGCCATGCGCCCTGCCAGGTCTACCTGGCGGAGTCTTCTGCGAAGTCGGACGCGCCTTAGCAGAACCCCACGGCGTTGACTCTGTCGTTCTTCAACTTTTCAAGCCCTGTGAAGCGTAAACGCTTTAGGCAATTGGGTTTGTCGTGTTTCGAAGTCGGAATAGATAGCTACTGCAGCGTTGAGATGGTTTCCTGTTTCCTGTTCGTGTCCCACAAGGAATATGCGCGAGACGAAAATACGGGTGGTGCCTATGACGGCCTCTTCGCCGTGCTGCTTTGCAGGGTCGTTGTTGGAAGCTCGTATGTACTTCAGCTGCAATAGTTTCTTGGGTGTCTGTAAGAAGGAGCTTGCCTTGTTGTAAACCGGCAAGTGCACTTCAGGTTGTGGAGAAGCCTGGAGACTACACAGAAGCTTCGCTTGTTGGCGCGGACACTGTCTGTTGGATCACTCTTGTTCAACCATTTGACTGCGTCCTACACCGTGTAGAAAGTCTCAGGAAAAGTGTACTTCTGGTGAGTTTGACAGCGTTGTCGGGGATCGTGAAAAAGCAGTCGGTACGTTTCGAGACCCTCGGCTGCAAATTTGGCAAAAAGACCCAGTCATAAACTGCAAGGGGAAAGCAGAAAAGAACTGGTTGCGCATGCCGTCGTTGCAGGAGTTTATTGTCTTCGACGAAGCTTCCATCTATCCAGAGTGCCCTGCTACAGTGCGCTCAGTATGGTGCCCCGTAGACAGAGTCGTATCGAGGTACGTGGCTTTCTACCGCAGAGAGTACAAGGATGGACCGCCTCCACCCAAAACGCCGACGCCAGCACCTTCCTCGTATGCGCCTGCACAACACGCAAGCCTGGCATGTTTGCACTATGAGCGATATGTAAAAGTATTGCTACACTTCACTTGGAGCCTGCCCCCAAATCAACGGTAATTGTAGCCTGCAAAAATGACAGCATTCTCACCGTCAGATGCTGCCCGCACGGCTGTTGTGGCAGGCAATGCCGGGTGCAGCTCCTCGGACGATGCAGGTGCGAGGGTGGCTCTTCAATTCCAATGCCCGGCTCAGCTTGCTTGCCGTCTTGCCTACTGCCAACGTGCTGCAAGCATCAAACATGCTCTCAGCAGACACGGACGCAAAGCTTTACATGATGCTGCAGTGGTCGCGGAATCCTTCCGGTACGGCAAGCCGGGCCAGGTGCAAATCCCGGAGGGTGTGGAGCCTGGAGCCCGGATTCAGGTCAAGGCGCCTTGGGGCGACGCTTGGCTGGAGACGACGACGAGCATGAGGTTTGTGGTGTTCTCACTTGGTGCATGGCTTGTGATGGTCTGCAGCTGAGGACACGCTGGAGGTTGTAGTTACCGAAGGTATGACTCCGGGGCAGCTCATTACAATAAGTGCGTAATGTTGCGCGATGTTGCGCGTCTGAGCTTAGGGATTCGCACAAAGCGGCGTAGCGAGTTTGTCCGCAGTTGTGCGGACGAACCGGTATGAGCTTCCCTGTCATGAAATGACATTGGATGCTTCGGGCATGAATTCCCAAAGGGATGCCAGTCTGGTCACCGGTCGTGTCATTGCTGTCTGCACATGCAGAGCATGCTTTTCCACAGCTGATCTCTTTCTCTGCCTCGGCGCTGGAAAAACATCGGTTGCACACCGTGAAATCGTAAGGACAGCTCGTGATAGCTCGGTAGTTGCAGTCTGCATGAAATGCTTTGCCAGGAGCTTCAGAAGCAGTTGAATGAGGAAAAGAACAAGAATCGAACTCTGGAGGATCAGCGCGTCTCTCAGAAACCCTTCAACGGTCGCAGACGGTGAAATTTGGGGTTTACTCGTTTGGTTTGAGGTAGGAAAGACGCCTGTAAGGTACAAGCACCGAGTTGCATCCTTCGCCATCCCCGCCATGTTTGCTCGAAGTTGTGGTGTCGAGTCGCAGCCTTTAAGAGGTCCGAAGCGGAGCATCGTGCTTGCCAGGTCAAGCGTGAGAAGGCGACTATGTGACCCGGCTGCATTCAACACCTCTTGCATTCCTTCTGCCAGGGATGGTTCTGTTGGTTTCGACTGGGTTGAAGAGTCTCTGGTAGCATCATCTTGAATCTTGCATGCTGCACTCACTGCCATTCTTGTCCCCAGCGTTGGACCAAAGTGGCGAGAAACCGGTGAGAGCCGAATGAGCTCAAAATCATGGTCGTCGTGTTGCTGGTGCTCGAAGCGGCAGCAGCAGCAGCAACAGCAGCAAGCATGTACTCGTGGCTTCGCTCTTCTCGCAATGCATTGGTCCCGTCATTCGTGGTAGAAATGTCAATCTATGTCGTGTGCGAGAACAGGACGGCAAGTGCTACTATCAGTACGTTTTAGGTTTAACAGAATTTGTAGCGATTGGGCAGTGCGGGAGAGAGACGCCAACACAAACATTGGTAATCTCGACAAATCGAAGCCCATGTACCAGCAACGACAGAACATACCGAAAACAATGTAACCTCTATCGGGACTCTATCTCTACGCTATGAGATTCTTTGGGTTGACCTCCGACTGTCAAGCAGAAAGAGTTAAAGCTTGGATGCAACAGCAACAACAACAGCATTGCCACGGTTTCCTGGCAATTCCAGAACATGGGCCGGACCCGAACCGCACCGCACTATTGCCTTCCCATGGCTCAGGAACAAGATAGAAGCGTTGGAGAAGCGACTGCTCGAGGGTGCGGAGAATGACGAGCACAGCATCTTGGCAAATGGACTGCTATGCGTTCGCCGACATCTTGCCGCAGTGCGCTTCCAACGATTCAGCCGAAAGTCACTCTAACCCGAGAATTCGAAGATGCTGTGATTCTTGTATGCCCTCGCGCATAAATTCTGCTTGTCAAGGTAAGCGGATGGAAGCCATTGGCAACATGCATAGAAGCGTCCGAGCCTCGAGAGGAAGTCGCGGAATCGGAGCAAACCAGGCGAATATCGGGTCCTTTTCTAAAACTTGGCTTCAGGTCATCACCGGGCTGGAGTGCATCCAAACCAATACGGCAAAGATCCTCCAGGCTTTGATCCGACTTCGCAGGCAGGTGTGGATGCTGCGCGCGTTGCCAGGACCAGGAGAAGGACTTGATGCGTGCCTTCAGAGCAAGGCTGCAGGAGGTCTCCAAGGCCAGAAACGAGCGCATGTAGAGATGCATGCGAAGAAGTAGGGAAAATAGACAGCTAGGTAAAAGTAAACAGTGACATTGAAGGATACATACGGTTCGGGCTTGCATTGAGGATGGGTGCCAGGATGTCAGCGAAAGCACATTCATGCACCAACGCCTCAAACGCATCGCAGGCATGACAACCCAACCCGCACCGAGGATCCACCCCAGATCCAACCACTGCTCGAGCACTTCTTCCGCAACCTCTTTGAGGGTTGTTCGGAGATTCGTGGCCACCACGACGTCCCGGGGTCTACCAGACAGCCCAGTGCTTCGATTCTGAGCTCGGGCGTCGGAGACTCCGCCCTTTGAGGACTTGGAGGCGCAGCGCAGCAGAAAAGGCGAGCACTCCACCGAGCTCCGGGCCTGGACAGACGAAGGGACGAAGTGGTGTCTGCTCATTCCGTGACGATCGTGTGTGCATCACAATGAAGTGACTGAGGCAGCAGGCGCACCATCGAAGGGTGGTCCTAGCCTCGTCGTGTTCCGGTCTCTCGCAGTTTTTGCTGCCTGCGCTTCGTTTGTAAGGTTGCCGAGTTGCACAAAACGCAGGAGAGTATGCAACATGACGTTTAGCGGTTAGCGACATGGCGGTTGGGCCGTAATGATGCGTTTGTGAGAGCTTGTGCCCTAGACTCTTTAGGCTCTTTAGGGATGAGACATCTGTCAACACCAGGAGTTAGCTCAGACCTTCGACAAGAAGAACCAGCAGCTCACAGCGGAAAACGCGAAGCCCCGCCCTCGCCCTCGCCGTGCGGAGTTCAAACTGTTTCCGAAGCTTGGCACCCGAGGCTGCAGGAAAAGCTGCGGACGCGTGAGGACGACCGCAAAGCACTGCTACGTGAACTCGTCCTTTCCAGGAGCGGACGGTGACACATACGTACGTAGTGACGTGGTGAACTGTGCAGCACGATGGTGCACCGACCTAGGCAGAGCCCACCTCTCAAGGTTTGTCTAAACGCGGCGGGTATGTTTCGATCGAAGCACCTCATGCTTTTCGGCGCAGCGGGTCTCGAATCGGGCAGGAAGGAAGTCCAAGCACTGAAGTCGCAGCAGGCTTCTGGCGCGAAGCCTGCCAGGACCCAAGTGGCTCCGGAGGCTCATGTTGCATGAATCCGGCTGCAGACGTCCAAGAGGGCACTTGTGTTTTCCCAGAGGCCTGGAAACATAGGCTCCCCATTTTCTGTCTAACAATGGGTTGAGCTCAGTTTCGTACTGATCTACCGGGGCTACTCGAAGAGATCCTGAACCAGTTGGAGCCTGCATCATGCACATCACGACCAGCCACGCCCCTGCGCCGAGGCCGAAGTGCCTGAAGCCAAGGAGGCAGAGCCCAAAGCCAACAGGTGCTGACCTGCGGTCTTTTTAGGCTTCGGTCTTCCTGGTCGCTGAGTCCCACAGACCCTTTGCTACCCATCGAACAAAGACTCGACCTTGCATGACATGGCATGTTAGCGAATCTTGCACCATGCTGTGGGAGGATGCGTGTAGTGGTTCGATGTCCGTTGTCCTGCAGGCGGAGCTTCTCTCAAAAACAGATAGATCAAGCAAGGCTTCAGCAAACGCCGGGGCCTGAAGCATTTCACAAAGGAGCCGACTTGGACGTCCGATCAGCTGTTTCTGTGGAGGCATAACAAGCAGTACGAAAGGGAGGCTGGATGCAGGCGAAAAGAGAGGCTAGAACGAGACATGGCCGTCGCGACTTGGCAGGTAGCTTTGCGAGAGGCAGCTCTAAAGCTGAAGCGAATGGTGGATGCTGTCAGCAACTCAGCACTTCATAGCACAGCACGTGCTGCACCGAGGGATACAAAAGCACGCAGCCACCAAGATGTTAGTCCTGTGTGGCCCTGCCGCGTCGTGAGACCAGATTTCCTATTCAGCTTGGCTCCTGCACGATTGCCAATCCGAGGAGCGGCGAACTGTCGTGGCGCTGAAGCAGCAACAGGTGGTGAAGAGAAGGGACAGTAGACTCTAGACGACGCAATTGTCCGCTGCCCCAGCCAGGCTGACATGTTGCAGCAAAGAACGGAGCTGGAGGTCCTGCTCCGACAAAGCTTGGATGATGTGAAGGCATCGGGACTTGTGATGGATCACGTCTTGAGGGACTTGTGATAGGGGGGTAGAGCATCTATGCACGAAATGATGTGAGAGACTTCGCAGGCAGAAATCCTGCGGCCGCGCTCTCGTCCGACATTCCTTGGCCCAAAAGCATGTGTCCAGAGAACAAGTGGCCGCTGTCCCAAGGACGCAGATGCAGGCGGAGGGGAAGGACGACCGACGGCGGTGGACAGCTTTCATGGCTTTGGCATGCCTATAGCATCATTGCAGGACGCGAATGTCCCGGGAGGTTCCAGCCCACCTCTGGCATCAGTGTCCCGGGCCTGAGAATGCAGTCAGCTTGCAGAGTGCTCGCTGGTATCGTGCGAGCGAAAGGTCCGTTCACGAGCTTAGCGCCCAAGACCGCGAGCGGGCCGAGTGCTCAGATGGCGGCCATCGCAGCGAAGCGCCTCGCCGGGTCCTCGGTCCTCCTCAGGTCCTGGAGCTCCTCCTTTCGCAGCAGCGGGTCGTCCTCCTCTCAGAACTCAGCGCAGGGTGCAGCGGAGCTCAGTAGAGTGCGAGTCTGACTCTGCAGTGGCACTGATGGCCCCAAGGTGCAGCTGCTCTATCAGAAGACTTTTCCTCAGGAGCCTGCCAATCCTCCCGCCGCTTGATTGCAACCTTGCGTTCCACCAGCAGAAACTCGACACCTGAATTCTTGAAAGAGATCTCTCATTCGCAATGTCAGCAGTGCTTGCAATGGACAGGGGTACAGATGCACGATGCTCGCAGGCCTCTGCTCCTTCTCAGAGTGCTGCGTTCTCAGAACTACGAGAGTCCACCCATGAGCTGGGACACACACACACACACACAAACGCGAGCTCTCGGGCTTGGGCACTTGGCGTTGAAAAGCTGCATGACGTTACTGTGACGCAGTCGGCTTGGAGGTGAATTTTCAGGCGCTAAGTAGTGTCCGAAAGTTGCTGAAACCATGGAGAGGCAGCACTGTGCAGGAGCGAGTTCCTGAAAATTGTAGCAGTGCAACGTAAAGCAAGTTCTGCTTGCATTCTTGCGGTGAAGGGGCCCTGGGCCCTTACGTTGGGAAAGCCGCAGTTGCAGTCGCAGCTGAGGCCGCCGCGGCGGGTGATGAGTTTGCATGGCTGGGTGACATCATCCCATCCGACGAGGGCGAAGCCGGCCCTTAGCCTAAAGGGTGGAGGTGAGCGCCTGATTCATATTCAGCACAGCAGTACACAGCAGCAAGTGGGGTCTAGGGATTTCGATGGAATGCCTCAAATCAGAGATAGGTGTCCACCTTATCCCACCCACAACGTCTCACTTCTGTGTCACCCTCGAAGACTTGGTGTCGACTCCACATGATTTACACACGGTGCCCGAATGTATTACCTACAGGGTTTCTTGAAAAGAATATTGGATTTGTCTGGACGCCAGATGACGCCAGGCTCTCCGCAGAAAATGCGCGCTCTCTAGGTACGATCAAGTACATGACGCAGACACGTGACACGCAGACATGTGTGCTGCGCTTTCGAGAAGGCAGCAGCTCGCCTTAGCAGTTGGACAGCTGCTTCGGCGATGCCATGCCCTGTGGGCACCGAGAGCTTCAGCTCGCTTGCGAGCGCAGTCTGCCATGATTCTGATCTCACTTTCCTTGGCCATCTTGGCGTGCTGGTTGCATCCAAGGCAAAGGATGTCCGTACACCTTCCAAAGCGTTTCGTGGATCTAAGGTTTGTGGCCTGGAGTTGGGCAGAGGACTGCTCTCGACGCTCCGCCCCCTCAGTTGTTGCAGCCCGCATTGCTTCGAGGAGGGACATTCGACTCGAAGCGTGTTCTCTACGTGCACGCTCGAGATGGTTTAGAGGACAAGCTGGAGCCCGATGACATCGGCGCGTGCCTGGCCCTGCCGGTGTCGACCCTCCGAAAGGCGACGCTAACAGCGATTTCGGATATCTTGAAGAAGCTCGGCGAAGTGATGGACACCTCTGCCGAGAAAGGCCAGGAGCGCTTCCTCCTCTTTGCAGCTCTCGAGCTGACCCGCGCCGGAGCCGCCGAGCCGCACTTTCAGTCAAAGAGTTGGGGCCCCCCTGCCCCCCCTGTCCCCGTCTGTTTCAGGTTCGCCTCCTGGATGCGACGTACCTCCGCTGCTGTGAGCGGCTGGGCTGCGAAACCTGCGGCCTCAGCCGAAGCGCGGAGTCGGAGGAGCCCGGGCCTGAGACTTCCGCCGGATTCCGGATCCTTTAAAGGAATGCTCTGAGAAGTACCAAGTACTACCGTAGTCAGGCACTGTACTGCTAGTAGCTGTTTTTGTTTGCTTGCAAAACCAGTAAAAGGCTCGTGGCAGCAGCATGCTGCTTGTTGCACCCTGACGGTTTGTGTTGACGCACGTGCGGCGTGCGCTACGTGCCTACTACCTTCTCTGTGGCTTATCGATCACGTTGGTTTGGCTACAGGTTCGGGGAGGACAAATCACAAATCAGAGACGGGAATGGAGGTTCGTATAAGGCAAGGCAGAGCGAGCGCGGAGCCCAGGCTGCTTTCGGAACGAGACGACTCAGACTTAGGTCCTCTTTGACGTTGCTCGAGTCCTTTGGCCGGAAGGCTGCCGCTTTGTGTCATTTGGTGGAGTCCTCCATCGCCCTGACGACGTCGACTCTCGAGATTCGCCAGAGGGAGCCGCCTGTCATCAAGAGAAGAAGCGCGACGCAGCAAGTGCGACATGCGCTGCAGGAGAGGGTGCCGACTAGAATCGCTTCGGCGGGGGGTCTCGTCCATCACACATGAAGCAGAGTATGACGTTGAGAGGAGTTGCTGACGGCAGACATCTCGGTGGGCCTGGAGGTACGATCGACGACGGTGGGGTCAGGATAAATCATGAAAGCTAGCTCTTGAGGGCTTGCATGAGTTGTCATCAATTAAGCTTTGGGTCCGCAGGCGCTTTCGGGCCCTGTGGGTCTGATCAATCTATCGTTAATGGCATGTACCCGGAGGGTCCCCTCCTACTGCTACTTGCGGCTTGATTGAGCGTAGCTGAAATTGGAATAATGAGGGCACGGCGGGCGAGCGGTCCCTCCCTCCACCTCAGTCTTAAAACCGTCCGGCTTGTAGTCACTTAAAAGCTAGTGTGGCCAGAATAGTGAACAGGTGAAACATGTGCTTGGTCAGGGAATTTAGTGTAGGTGTGTGTGCGCAGGTGCGCATGTGCTTTTTTTCTGGCTTTCGGCGAGTAGCGCTGGACATCTTTCAGAACTTGCAGAGTTCGCCAGATGGCAACGATCCAAAGAGCCATCGAGTTTCTCCGCCTCCCTCATGCACTCTAGGTTTCGCAGCCACCTCTCGGGTTTGTTGTGCGTCCGGTGCCAGTGTTGGCATGGATGCACAAAGTACAAAGCTGTCCTCATCGTGAGCCTGTTTAATACTTCAGTTTGCTTGCTGAAGGCGCTTCCTCCGGGTGACGAAGCGCTCATGAATGTGGGTGGCGTAGTGGGCGCATGCCTCGGACGCATCTGGATGGTGGTTTTCGTGCTTTGCGTCAGCGCTACTCCCCTGTTCGTGGCTGTGCAAGGCCAGACAGTGCGGCTCATAATCTTACAACTGCTGGACGCAATCCCGGATATGGCTTCCGAAGTTCGCCACCTGCCAAAAGGAGTGGGAAGTGGCTCTGTTGCCCTGCAAGCTCTCTTTCCAGGATTGCTGAATTACTTACGCTCTATTCCATTGCTTATACTATAATATTCGAGGTGCGGAAGTGTGCGGAAGTAGTGGCGGAAGGGTTGTGCGGAAGCGGTTTTCGCGTCCTTGGGATTGAAACAGAATTAAAACCACCGCTCATATGTAGTTCTTGTGTCATGAATGGCTTTGATGCAGACTGGAAGGAGTGCCAGCATGGTCGCAGCTCGCCGCAGCAGAGGTTCTGGAAGCGAGTGGAGCCAGCAGCGCCACCGTGCAGGTCGGAGCCGCGAGTCAAGTGCTGTACTAAGCACAAGAAAAGCACTCCAGAGCTCTGGAGGAGATGCTGTTCCTTCTCCCGCTTCCAGCAGGCTCAGACTGGGGTTCTGTAGGAGTGTGCGAGATGGTGCGACCAGGCTGGCCAGCGACAAGGGCGTCGCCCCTCTGCGAGAAGCGCTTGCTGGAAAGCTCCAAACGAGGCGGAGAAAGAGGGAGGGCACGAAGAGGAACGAGAAGTCGAAGGAAAGACTGTGAGAGAAAGAGAGACAAAGACAAGCTTACCTGTGAGGACCGCTACAGTAGCAGAAGGATAAGGATCGGGTCGCAAAGGCGTGTGTCGTTACGGGATCGGGCAAGAGATGGCAGGGGTGAAGGAGCACGGCAAGTGCCTGCAGACACACTGGCAGATGCACGCGGAAGGGAGGAGACAGAATCAGGAATCCTATGTGCATAAGAGACCCGCCACAAGGCAGAGACCAAGCTCAAATTGCTTTCGCTCGAAGGGATGCGGCGGCTACGACCACTTGGCTGGGAGCCCCTTGGTCTAGCGATGCGTTAGACGCGACCGTTCTCCTCTCTGCCGTTCCGTTGCAAGGGCTCCTTAGCGCTCCTTGTTTCGGATGCTGCGCCGGTGCTGAGGCGTCGCCGAGTCAGCTGCTGAAGATCATTGCGACCTCTGGGAGGTGTGGACCTTTGAATCCGGAGGTCTTGCCCTGTGAACTGTTCAACACTCAGTCTGGTTCGGCTCCCTTTGGCCAAGTATTCTACCAGGCCGGTTCATCGCTCGTACGTGGCGGTGCGCGCCCCAGTTTTTGTAGTGAAGTCTTCGACATACGTTTGAGAAAGCTTGCCTGAGTGCCTGATGCTCTCTGACTTAGATTCGGCAAGCGGGTCGCTTCGGCCAGGAGGCGAGCTGTGAGGAAGCCGTGGCTTGCCCTTGTTTTACCTCCAGCACACTCGCAGTAGACTTCATGTAATTCTCAGAACTTGTCCACAGGAGTTACCTTGTAATTCATGGCAGTTTTTGGATTGCTTTTCCTGGCATTCAATGCGGCTATCCTCAGCTCCCCGCTTGGGACGAGCACAGTGTGGCACAGTGTTCAGGCAAAGGCCCGTTCGCACGCCCGCCGCGACCTGCCGAGGTGGGGATCCTCTACGATCCGACTCTCTGCCTTGACGACGAGCTGGGGCTCAGCGGAGTGGCGCGGGGGACTCTCCCGGGGCCGAGGGAGGAATCATCCGAAGACGTCTGCATACATGAGATCGTGAGATCATAGGTCGTAGGTCGTGGGCAGAGATAAGGCGTAGGAGGTGTGGAGACGTGAGCTTCCTAAGCATTCGTCTTGTGGGGCTGCCGACTGTGTCCGACGAAGTGTGCTACCGCCTCCGCAGATCTATTTTCTCACCATGGACCCGGAGATTGACGATCCTCTGTACGTCAAATGGATTGGGCGAGTGACCACCTTGGTTTGACGGAGTAGATATGAGGCAAAAGCCACTGCGTTGTAACGAAGCATGCGGCGTTCGTGTGTGTGATCGTCGTCGGAACCATCTTGTGAAATCAGACTCTGGAAACTTTAATTGCGTGGTCTTGAAAAAGCTGACAGCGCCGAGGCCTGGTCGGGGCAGCGGTCCAAGGAGCTCCGACGGAAACTCTTCGTCTCATCGGCTTGACCTGGCTTTAAGCGTTAAAACGGCTAAAGTGCATTGGTCATACGCAGCTGCTCGACCCAAACTTACACACACTTGGAAACAAACACACACACACACACACATCTGGTGAATTACAAAGCCTTTTGAACCTCGAACAGGCATCCAGAAATAGGAGAGACGGACCGGCTCTGATGTCACTGCAACAGTGAGAACAGCTGAATCTGAACATGCAAGGAGCAGCCGGTGTGGCAGTCCACAATGGATCCGATCATGCCGCCTCCTGACCCCTACGACCTTATGTTCTCCGGCCATGTTTGGGGCTGACGATTCCACAAAGATCCTAGAAGCTCCTAGCAGGGCAGTGGAGAAAGAGCATGCTTTCGCCGCTGACAGATCGCTGAACCCAATGGCGGGGAATTGCCAGACGATCTGGCAGATCCTGCAGGCTCTAACTGCCCAAAACCACATCTGCTTTGAGCCTTATCCTGAACCGGCCGAAGCTTGTTGCGACAGTGATAGAGGCACCGAGCAGTGATAGCTTTGCATCACTGCTCCTAACCGAACTCGGGAAAAGCTTCCGAATGGGGTCTTGGTGCATCTGCGAAAGCGCTCTGCAGGCCGACAGCATCAGCACGGCGAGCATCGTGTACGTGCCCGTGAATCCAACGATTCCTCCACCGTTGGAGGCAAGATGCTCCGCTTGGACAGTGAGCTCATCTTGGCATGCAGAAAGATGCAGAGGTGATGCCAAACTTCACGCACTTCTACATCTGGCACCGGCGTAAGTCCAAAGCGGCTCGAAGGGTGCGGCCGCCAGATTCCACACGAGCTGCATCTTCCGGACGTGCTGCGGACATTGTTGCAGGTTGGTATGGATCGATTCATCAGCAACCTTCAGGCATTTCGACGGTACATCGCTGCGCAGCCCTCCGCTCAGTATGGACAGTTTCGGGTCGCTTTCTGCCGTACATGTGCGCTCCACAGGTATGGGGATGTTAAGCGTTGCCCAGGTGCTCGCTTGAATCGGTTTCCAAGCTTTTGGAGCCGCTTGGCCGGCGCCTTTCTCTACCAGCTACCTTTGATGCGGGCGTATCCGCGGCAGAAAGCACCCTGGACCCAGAGGCTATGAGCTCTTGTATCTTGAGCACTTTGTTGCAGCCTGGTCCTCAGGATCAAGATAGGAGTTGTTCAACTTCTAGGCATCAAGACGGACGACTGTGAAGACATGCCGCGGAACAGGCGGAGTAACCGTGCTGCCTGCTAGGTGCTTGTTCACCAGCGCGTGGCGTCCTTGGTGCGGCAGCATCTTGGTCAGCCAGGCCTGCGCCAAAGCGGCTGATGCGTGAAGGTGGTAGAAGCAATAACGTGGTAAGTCAGCAGCTGTCTATCACTTGGGCAGGGACCACACCATCTACCTTTGAAGTGTGGCGTCAAGGCAGTGCGCTGGTCTTTCAACACCAGACGTCTCGCAAGAGCTTCGTTGAATCATGTCTGAGAAGCGTTTGCTGTCTCGAGACATGGCACTGTCGTGCAGTGTCAGCCTACAAGGCTGGTATTGCTCGCCTTACTCCCGGTACATGGACCACTTAGAGGCGCGGAAAGTCTGCAAGGTTTCAGGCCGGGATCTAGTGAGGTGAAGAACGGCCACCACAGCCAAGGCACTTACGCAAAAGCAAAGCGGTAAGTTTCCTGGAAGTGAGGGAAAGACAGAAGGGTCTTCAAACTTGAGCGGGTTGGAGCATAGTTGATTATGTTCTAGACAACCCATATGTCCCATCTCTCACGTCCCACTCGAGGTGGGTGTTGGCTTCGATGCGACCTGGCTCAGCCGGAAGCTGTGTACTCGACCAAAGCAGAAACTTCTTTTCAAGGGTCTTTTTGGGCCTCCGAGATCCGGAGCCCTCTGGGCCGTCCGAGAAAGGTCTCGGCTGTTCAAGGCCCGGGGGGGGGAGGGGTGAGACTGGGATCCACACTGGAAGTGTGCAATTTCTGCTGTGTTCGCTTTCACATACCTGCAGCTTGCATCTCCCAAGTCTCGTGATTGTCGCAGGTCCTTCAGGGAGTTTCTCGCGGCGGAAGGGCACTTGTCGGCCTTGCCATGTTTGCTGCAGGGTTTCGGCCCTAGGGAACCGCAGTCCTCGTCAGGATCTCCGGGAGCTACACAGGTAAAGACGTGTGCGATGAGGACATGAGGGGTGTCCTAAATACGTATTCATTCAATAATTTTCTGGGAATACGCATGTTTTCAAGAGGGCGTAGAGGGGGTGTGGAATGTTTAGGGGTTTGGGGTTTCTGGTTTGGGTTTTTTGGATTTAGGGTTTCTAGGTTCAGGGTGTTAGGGGTTTAGGGGACGTCTCTTGGTTTAGTTTAGGGTTTCTTGGCTCAGGGTTTAGGGGGTTCAGGGGTCAAGGGTGCAGTTTCGGGTTTCTGGGTTTAGGTTTTCTAAACTCAGGGTTTTCGGCTTCAAATTCTCTGGGCTTCCTAGGGGTTTAGGGTTTCTGGGCTTAGGGGTTTAGGGGCTTGGGGTTTCTGGGTTTAGGGTTTCCGAGTTCAGGGTTTCTGAGCTTGGGGGTTTAGGGTTTGCGGTTTTGGCGTTTCTATGTTCGGGGTTGGTTTAAGGTTTTTGTTTGGTTTCTGGGTTCAGGTTTTCTGGGTTTGTTTCGGGATGTAGGGTTAGGGGCAAAACCATCCCTTTGTGGTCGCCGGGGTAACAAATCCGAAATTATGGACCGAAAGACACACAAACAACAAAAATCAAACCCCCAAACGTAGATGCAGCGCACACAACATACAGCAGAAAAGATGTCAACCACACGGCAAGCCCGGCTCCCCCGGATGGTGTCATGCTTGGCAAGTGCCAGTGGTCGACGCTTTCCAGCTTGCCATTTCTGCCCAGGAGCTGCAAAGCACTTCCAGAAGCATGGCGATGCAGGTGTGGCTTTGTTTTCCAAGTGGCTGTGCGGTCGCTACTGCTCGGTCTACCCGCAGGCCATGCACAGAAGATTGAGGCTACTGCGCGGGACTGCAACCGCAGGAAGGGGGGTGGCATCTGCGGAGGTGCGGAAGACGGACTACAGTGACAGTGGTGACAGCAGTACCTCTGCACCAGTATCTTCGAATGTTGCATGTTTCGTGTATTTGTCGAGTCGTCCTCCTGGGCTGATATGAGAATCGCAGGCCATGGACATGCAGCCAAGAGCGCATGCTGGCTGGTGTGCCGGCCCCAGGTCACCAAACCTGCGAGATCCATCAAGTCAACAGGCATCAGATCTTGGAAGCCCGCAGTGTCGGCTCCCCTTCGGAATCTGTACAGAATGTCAGAGGAAGCGATCCGGAATGTCGTCCAGGAGCTTTTGGAGGGAGGAGATCTGTCGGAGGACAGCTCCCCGCTGCTCCCTTTCCTGATCCAGGGCCTTCGCAGATCAAACGTGGCGGTTGCTGAGGCTGCCGCACAGGGCCTGCTCGCTCTTACATCCCGCAGCGAGGGCAATCGAAGAGTGATCAAAGCGTCGTCGGCTGCTTCTGCTCTCAAGGCACTGCACTTGTTTCGGCGAACAGAGCTGTCAGCCTTGGCAGAAGAGCTGTCCATGGAGCTGGGAGATTGCACTCGGGAGCAGAACCACTGGCTCAGCTTCTCCTTTGGGAGGCCAGTAACGCTGAGCTTGAAAGTGAAGCTCAGTGAAGCCAGGGAGGCAGAAATCTTGTCGAGCCACGGCTGGAGGGTGTGGCCCGGGGCGCAATTGCTGACGTCCTGGATGGTGTCTGAACCGAGCTTCCTCGTGGGCCGAAAAGTATTAGAGGCGCCTAGGCTCACGGAAGCCTTGTGAAGAATAGGGGATGAACAGGTCTTCAGGAAATCGTGAGCTTTCGGACTCCGACTCTGGGTAACCTCAGGTGGGTGCTGGGCCAGGGCTGTGTGGCCTGGCGGCAGCTGCCCTTGGGGCCCAAGAGGCGACGGCTGCCTCGATGCTTGACGCCGGCCGAACCTCTGTGGACATCTTTGTTGTTTTGAAGGTGGACCTGAGCGATCGCTGCAAGGCTGTTCAGGAGGCTTTGAAGATGAGCGCGGAGGAGTCGACAAATCCGCATCTCTTGAGTAAGAACGGCCTGGCTAAGAAGGAGAACGGCTTCAAGAATGCGACGGTGAGATCCCTCGATTGGGAGGTGCTGCTGTGCAATACTGCATTCAATGGAGCAGTCCAGCTGATTCGGTCTGGCAGCAAAGCTTACAGGCGCCAGATGTGCTTGATCGCTACGACGTGGCTTTGGCCAGCGAGGCAGACGAAGAGAATGCAAGACACTGAAGGCGATATGATGGTCAGCGGAAAAACAAGTCTCGTTGCGAGGTGATCTATCAAAAACCTGCTGTAGAGGCTCGGACGCAGGAAGCGCAGACAATGTAGGCAGCGTCCCGGTCATGTTGGCCCGAGCTCTGGTCTCCAAGGAAAGGCTGCCGAAGTTGCTGCTTGAAGTCCTGAAACCGGGAGGTGTGTTCTGCGCCTGCGAGAATGCTGGGCGCTCTCAAGATGGTGTCCGACTCTTGCCACTCTTTTTCCAAGAGATGGAGGCCTTGGGATTCTACCAGCTGCACTTTGAGACGAAGCACTTTGAAGGATGTGATGAAGAGCACGCCCTTTTCAAGTTCGGACGTAACAGGTGAGATTGCTCGGCCAAACTGCCCTCCTCGCACAGTCGTCCAGTGGCTTTGGAAAGGTGCACCAAGCTCAGGCTTCCTACATTCAGAGTGACCTACACGTTCGAAGACGGTCAAAAAGGTGCCCAGTGCATGGTCGCACGTTATCATTCTCTTACGTGCTCTCTTGTGACAGGACAGTTGCACAGCTGCAACTGTCGATGTACCACAATATAATGTAGTGTCACATTGCACCGCTATCGGATATCGCCCCGCTTGCCCGATGTGTGTTTGAGATACAGATAACCGTTGGCAAGCTTGCCACTTGCTCCGTAGATGCAAAGGATTTACGGTGTATGGTTTGGGGTGCTAGGGTTTAGGAGTTTAGGGTCTTGGGGATTTTGCTTTTCGGGTTTAGGGTTTTTTAGAGCTTGTTTGAGGTTTAGGTTTCGGGTAAGGTGGGTTACACTAGGGTGGACAATCGCGGCACATATAGCACGAAATTCGCGCAATAAAACATAGTATTAGTAGAATACAATATAATGTGAAATAGCTGCATAGAATAACATATAATTGAATGAGGTAGAGTACACATAGAATGGGGTTGCTTATGACATAAAGGAATACCATGCACTATATCGCAATATGTCATATCATAGACAGCACTTGTACTGATCTAATGCCCCTCGTGCGAAGGTTGAAGTAGACTCAAACACTTCACAGTGTGGCAAGTGCTATCTCAGTTCAGGCCAGCACGAGCTGCAGCATTCCTGCCACGCTTGACAACCTGGCTGCGATGTGTGCAGATGCTCGACCGACAGATGAACCAGCCGAAGAGCGAACATGTTTTTGCGCGGTTGGTGTCGTGTTTAGCTGATGACTGATGACACCAAAACCTATATGAGAATCCGGAAGAATGGCAGGTCGGCATGTGCTTGCCTGCCTCCTTTCCGTGGGAGCGACTGTTATATTGTGGACCAGGGCGAGCGAGACAAGGTGCTTGCTGGGAGAACAATTTGACTTTTCACGTTGCGGACAGTTGTCGCTTTGATAGGCCGCTTAAGCTGACCTAGATCAGGAAAGGCCGTTTCGTGGAGCACTGGTTCACGTGTCTGGCTCCCAGTTGATTGCTAGCGAGTGCTGCTTGCTTATCCCTCGTATCTGTTGAGATCCTTTCGTTTTGTCCCACCTGACGTAGCTAGTCGCGGTTGCAGTCATTCGGGCAGCCAAGCGAAGCTGCAGATGCTGTCGAAAATCCCAATCTCTGGTAATGCCAGGCTGGACCGACGCTCCGAGACCCTGGAGGCGAGTCAAAGGGACGGTAGCTTTGGTAAGGGAGCGGGAAGCTCCAGCTGGAGGCCTTCCTCGCAAATCTCCGAAAGCTCAATGTGCCGCGGCCTCAGACAGGCCGATTGAAAGCTAACCACGGAGAGTCCTCGTTTGAGAGATTTTGAGAGGCTCGCTGGATGGGAGTACCCTCTGATCATCTTCACCGCCGGTGTCCTTCCCGAGCAAGAGAAGGAGAAGATCATCCTGGCCCCGGGCACAGTGTCAGGACGTCCCTGGAGTTCCCATCGCTGCGCATCTTGCTTAGGCAAGTGAGAACCGGGTGTGGTTCCTGCAGTCGCAGGACGCACACATTGCAGGCATACCTTCTGCGCAGGGGAGCCGCTGCTGCTCATGCTGCTGCTTACGATGCTTTTGCTACCTACTGTCACTGCTACGGCTATGGATAGCTACGGCTGCTGCTCCTGCTGCTGCTGCTGCTGCTGGCCTGCATCTTCGCATGCTTCAAGCGGGCTGAGACGTCTAACATGTGTTTCCAGCTCACGAACGCGTGTCAGTGCATGAGGCCTCCACCATCAATCACAACCGTCATGGTCTTCTCCTGTGCGTCAGGCAGCGGGATGCTGCAGTGGTTTCGCCACACCCACCTTTTCGATCATCCAGGAATTGCAGGCGAGGTGCATCGTTTGAGTACCGGACCGAGAGATTTTTTGCATGGACAGGCCTGGACATCTTGTGGGACCTTACCGATGGGGACATAGCCTTCACGGAGGCAGATGCTATGGCTCAGTCATACGTACAGGGAGTCGAGAATGAATCGCTGTTCAAGATCTGGAATCGGTTACTGGCTTGTGAGACTCCGGTCCATTTCTCGGAGGATCCTCTCCGCAATCTCCATACCAAGACGGCTCAAGCGGCCTGCAGGCACCTGCATCCCCAGATCCAGTGAAAGGCAATTGCTTTGTGGCCATTGCAGGCGCATCGAAGATGTGAGCGCACACGCAGGCTCGGACTCGACCAGGTCAAGGAACACACAAAGATTATATTGGCTCGTTCTCCGTGAGTTCAGACCAGACATCTTGAGTGCAAAAGATGGCAAAAGAACCGGCTCTGTGGCTTTGGATTGTGCAAGGCCTCCGCACTTCGCAGGACGCTGGGCTGTCTCAATATTCTTGTTGCTGTGCCTAATACTTGAAACATCTTGAAGCCCTCATTGCAACATGCTCATTGAAGGCGACACAAGCGCGATGCTCAGCTGGAGAAGGAAAAACCACATGCGGGGCAGGCACGGTGACATCCCAACCCACCTGTGGGGCAAGCGGAGGAAGCCGACTGAGATTGTCGAAACCACCGTTCTCCCTGCAGAGGAGATCGATTGGTCATGCCCCTTTTGCCCAGCCAGTAAACCCGCCCACTTGCCCAAACTCCGTAGACGTGTCAAGGTCGTTTCGGTTCAGCATCACTACGACACGAAGCACAAGCACAGACGGACTGACAAGGCCGCTTGCGCAAAAGCCAGATCGAAGAGACGCAAAAGACAAGCAATCCCAGCCCGGTTGGCACAGAGGCAGGCAACTCCTGGGCCAAAAGCTATTTTCAGCGGAATGAGGTGGAGCTAGCTTCCGGCGAGAGAGACAGACTTAGATCCGTTTCGGGATCTGGGAGGCTTGGTGCAGGTTCTGGAAGTTTGAATCACCTTTGTGCATGAACATCTTCGTGGTCAAAGGCCCGATGACAGAGCGACCTCCAAATCAAGTCCATGGATTGTGCTGCCTTTTCGATCTGGGTCGGAGTAGGAGTGCGCAGCTTAGAAGCATCAAGGGCAACCAAGACCTCGAAACCTTCAGGGCACACACAGTTCTGGCTTCAGAAGACTTGAAGAAGCTGGTAGATCAATCCTTCGTCTGGGCAAGTGTGACCAAGGGAAACCTTGTTGCTGGGTCCGCTGTCACGGCCGATGGGCTCGGTGTTATTTCTATTGCGTTCATCTTCAGGATGCCCTCTTGGGCGACCTCACAGAGCTTTTCTTGCAGCTGAGCCAGGCAGGGTTGCCTTGGCAGTGCTGACGGCCAGTTGGTGTGCGCCGTGGAAAGGCCTCGCTGGCTGCTGAAGGTGTCCATGGCGACGTGAGCGCCTGTATCGTTTGGAAGAGGTGGCAGGGTGCGCGGACTCTAACGTGCGTCGCGGAGCACTAAGAAAGCCGCTGCCAGGACTTTCATGAGCGAGCCCCTCTTTCGCCAGTACATCCAGTGCCTTGGACTCTCCGGCACTCTGAAACTGTCGAGTCGTCAGGACTTCACGTTGCCAGAAGACACACACAGTGCAGGTTCTTGGAGGATGCTGTCGGTGGAGCTGCAGAGGCCGCCCTGCGATTTGATGCCCTGTCGGTGCGGAATTTCGGCATGGAGATGCTGCATCGACAGGCAGGCTTGCCGGTGCGCTGATTGTTTTTTTGAAATTGCCCACTGTGGTTACTATTCCAAGATCGGGTGCATTTGCACTTTTCTATCTTTTTTTCCTATCGCTGCGCCTGCTGTCAATGTATCTCCTCGAGCTCTGTTGTAGCTTGGATAAACGCTGGTGTGGCGGCTTTTCGCACAAGTATGTCACAAGGAGCTTGTGTAAGAAAGTCGAGTAACTTACAGTGGTCGGCTGGATTAGCTGCAGCCTTTCCTCGAGCGTGGTGTCGGATCATGATGAACAGACAATTCCACAAAGTACTCCCCGAAATGTGATATCGCAGCTTGTCATCGTACTGGAACCTGCGCTATAGCTTCCTGGCCTACGCCTTGTGGTTTCGAGCTTTAGCTTCGGATCGTGGTCAGTGCGATTAAGGCTTTAAGCCCTTTAAGCCGCAAGTCGGTTGAAAGCACCGCAGCTATTGGGACTTAGGACCCTCAAGTACATGGGCGCCTTCTGCAAAGCAAGAGTCTACCTAGAGCCCGAAGTTCCAGCGCCTGAACAAACATCCATGGACAATTGTGCATGAGATTGAATTGGTGTGGCTCATCAGTCAAGCATGTAGCTTATCGTCTGAGTCTCAAGTGTAAAGGCCGTGGGCGCTAGAGTTAACTGGTAGTAGCGAGAGACTTTGGAGCTAACAGCCTGTCAGGTTCGTGGAAGTCAGCTACTGCAACTCGGTTTGAGCTTGCAAGCGTTCCTTTTCTGATCGGTGCTACTTTCACCCAGCAGAAGAAGGTTCGAGGCAAGACTTTGCGCACCTCGCTTTATGTGATGGATGCCAACAGATTTCACTAAGGATGCTGGGATGAAGAACTTTCACCCGTTGCCTGCGACACGGTGCATCGTGCTTGGAGGAGGTGTCACGATTCCGTCGAGCAGACCTTCGGAGAATCGCTGGGTCTGGGTGGTTGGCATGCCGGTGAATACGCGTCCGGGGAACACGACTGCGAAGCTCTCACGGAAACTATCGCGGACGGCGTCAGGCCAGGAGGCCAGCAATGGCTGCCTGCACAGACATCGTGGACAAGCAGCAAGAGGACATCTGCATGCCGGGACGACAGTCGCGTCTGGTGAAGGGATCCAAGTGGAAGCCGCGGAAAAGGACGAGGCCAGCGAGAAGCTGCTGAGCAGGTTCTTCGGTTCATGGCCTGCCAGTGAGAAGGGCTCACATATTTTTCTTTTTGTGTTGCTATTTCACAAATTCTCCACCTCAGCCTGGGCAGTGCAAAGACTCGAGTCTGTTTCATTTCGGCCTGGCGCCCGACGTCAGCCACTTGTCTCGTCTGGATTCCTCCAGCGGTCTGAAAGCCTCTGGGCTCTGAGCCAGATGCATCGCTGTGCATCGATCCATTGCTCGTATGCTCTTCCTTCAAGAACTTTAAACAGCAGGTTAGCAACCGTGACCCCCGCGCTGGTGTCGAAAGCGCTGAGCACCAAGCAGTCAGCAAGTTAGGCAGAGCACATCAGAGTTGGTCCTCACCAGAGGGCTGCAGGCCATGGCGACTGTCCTTCGGTCCAGCTTGCAGAGGCTTGATTTCGGAGTCGCTGTGCCAGTCCAGTAAATAGTATGAGATCATAGAGTCACTGAAGAGTCGCGCGATTGGTCTCTTTCGAAGTGTCGTAGAGACAGCAAGTTCTGGGAAGAGAGTATGACCGCGGCTGCTCCAACATGTCTGTCCTCACTGAGCACTGCCTTTGAGCTTGCCACACCTCCGCACTTTTTTCAGGCTGCGAAAAAGTCGCGCTACTGCTACCTCACGAGGCCCATCTGGGCATGCTCATTTCGCATGCAGAGACGACATGAACCAAGGATGTGCTGCCACGGCCCGCGAAAAGACCAAAAAGACTGAAGCCAGGCAGGTTGTCTAAGGGGTTGGAAGATTGAAAACATTGCCCTGTCTGCCGCGGCTTTAAGCAGGTCACCGTTACTTGAGTTTCAGCTGGACGCACGGGAGGTGCTCTGCTTCTGAACTAGCTCGTTCAAAGAACCCCGCTGCTTGAAGCACAGGTCAAGCACATGGCGCCTCATGTTTTGGCGTCAGCCATCGCGAGCGCAGGCGCAGGCTCATCCTCGTAGCCCCATCCTTCGCCATGCTGCATATCTCTGGCTCTGACAGATGGGAAAGCAGATGGGAGTGCACCGTACTTCCTAGGCCGCCATACTTCTCCAACTCTGTGGCACGCCTACGCTGCGCGGGCCTCCGAAGTTCAGAGGCGATTGACTCTCCGCGATCTGAGGTGCTTGGATGCAGTAGTAGAGCTCCTGATTCCTTTACTGAGTCTTCTGGGAGATGCTTGCAATTCAAATCCTCTCTCAGGAGGCTCTTCCAGGGGCATGCCGCAGCTGGTAAGAAGGATGCGACACTTGAGTCCTTGAAGCCCAAAGTGGGGGGGCCCGACCAAAGGAGCTCCCCAGTGCGGTGCCCCCTGCCTGCACAGGACATTTCCCTTTTTCGGGATCTTCTAGACGATGCATCATGGAAAGGACTGGACAGCTTAAAGACATGTGTCTGCCACCGTTCCACACTGAGTCGGTCGAAAAAATGTATACTGACGAGCAGAGTGAGCGAGAAGCAAGAGTGGATGAGCTCCAGGAGACTGTCATGCCTGAACCGATTCCGAAGCAGTTTTTGGACACACACTGCGAATTGCGATTGCTGTTCTCGTGGTTGGCTCGTTCAGGAGATCCGCAAGCTTCAACCAGAGACCTCTGCTTTGTGGCGATTGCCCTGGCTAAGCTTAGGCCGTCAAGTTTGATGTGTCATAACATCTCACATTCCATGTGAAACAACATGCCGACGGAACGAGTTTCCTCTTCTGCTACTCATCCAATCGGGCCCCCAGGTGCAACAGTGAGAGCTTTGAGGCTGTGACCACTCACTTTGCAGAGAACAGCCTGGACGAGTTAGAGAACATCGATGTTAGCAGCTTGGCGAATGCTTTTTCCAGAGTCGCCCTCACGCACAAAGTCTGCTGGGCGAAAATTTCCGAGCGTCTTCGAGCCGATGCTTCATCTGCGCTGCTTCCGCCTGCAGCTGCTACCATGGCACTCAATGCCTTTGCTGTTGTGAAGCAGTGCGACTCCGAGCTTTTCATTTCCGTGGTGGAGAGTTCCATCAGGCCAGGAGCATCCCTGGCAGAACTAGAACTGGGGCTACGGTGGCTAGGGCCTAGGGCTGAATTGAAGCCGCTGTCTGCCAGGCCTTGCACAGGCGACTACACGATCACACAGGCGGCCCTGCTCCTGGATGCCGTTGCTCGGTGTACGAGCGTGACTCTTGGCCGAGAGGACCTGTGAATTTCAGCGCAAGTCATCAAAACAAGTGAGAACACTTGTCGTCACGAGATGAGTGCATTCTCCAATCAGTGTGGTAACACCGGTGTACCCCGCAAAAAGCCGAATTCGTTCTGGGGTCCAATTGTGGTGTTCGGAACACTCGATGTGTCTAAAGTCCTAGCACCGCCATGCTATGCTGCCTCTCGGGTCTCTGGGGTGTGCTTACCCAATCGCACCGTTGCTTGGTGCCTTTAAATTTCCATGTGCCTCAAGTACGAGCAGGGCCACGCTGTTCCCTCTCTGGGGCTTTTTGCTGTGCCGGCGGGCTAACCAAAACTTGGGGTTTTAGAGCTCTACGGCGGTGTTGGAACGTTCTCGGGATGTGGTCCTGGTGGCTGTCTCGTGCGGGCTGACCATGGGTCTGAAACCCTTGCCACTTGCCCACCATAAGCTTGAGGACAGCGCAATTGGCGCCCGACCTCTTTCGCAGCTTCAAGCGGCTGTGGCTGTCGCAGGGCCAGCTTCAGGAGCAGAAGTCAGGCATGTGACCAGACACAGTGAGACTGTTCAATCAGGATGCCTTCGACAACCGGTAGGTCTGGCATGTTGCTGACAGCATCTGCACGCAGGAGCTGGCGGGTCCAGAGGACGCTCGGACTTCGCACAACTAAGGGTGAGCACACGGATCTGCTAATCTGCTAATGTTCGTGTGGCAGCGCAACTGTTTGGTGTCTTTGAATCAGCCCAGTATCTTGGAGGGACTTCGTCGAGGGTTGACATTCTTCATACCTTCGCACTCTGAATCCCGTTCATCACCTCCCGAGACGAGTCTGAGGATCTAGCACACTTGGCGAGCTCTGCTGTGAAGCTTGGCATCGTGCAGGCTGGAGAGTCAGGTTCGGATGACTCGAATGTCAGGAGAGCTGTACCGCTTGACAGGACGAGCAATTCAACCTAGCGTTGGCTTCTGCTGGCCTTCAGCATGTTGGCCATTTCTCCCCTTCACAGCTGGCTTTATTTTGCAGCAATCTGGCCCGGCTACCTTCAGCTGGCCGTGATGCGTTTCTGGGTGTGGCTGCCCTCCAGGCGGGGCTTTGAATGCAGAGGAGTGTCACGTCGAGGCCTGCCGCACCGCTCTTGCAGGTGCAGCAGACGTTGCGCTTCAGCTCCTTCGTGGACCTGGGCCTCCTTTCGCAAGCTTTCGGCAGCAGCAGCATCACACTCACTCGCGAGGCATCGCAGCTGTACCTGCAAAGGCTTTCCGTTGTATCCAAAGAGGAGCTTGCCAATCTGGCACAAGGGCCAGGATCCGGATCCGATCTGGCGAACAGCTTGGCAGCGGCACTGGAGCGCATTGCCGAAGGTTCCCTCCACATGCTGAGTCCGGGCGTCGACGGGGAGTTGCTCCTTGCATCCATGCGGCCGTTGACTCTGGAACTCTGTGCTCGGAGAGCTGTCCGTCCACGGACAGCTGCTGCAGTGCTGGGCCAGCATGCCCACTTCCGCGTCCGAGACCACGAGCTCTTCGAGGCCTTGGAAGATGAAGAACATGCCGACATCGGTGCAACGCTTGCTGGAAGACTCCTGAGACCTCTTGGTGCTCTTGGACATCCCTCAGAGCACTTCCTACTGAGCGTCGACAAGAGCTTGTCGATGTGGGGAAAGCGCCGCTTGGCCTGCCTATGTGCTCTGCTGGCAGTGGGCTGTGAAGCCGGCCTTCTCAGGACTTTCAGCCACGATCCAAAGCGATTCGGGCGTCCCAAATGTCGTTTTCGAGCCATGGACCCGTTCAACGAGGTGGGGCCAGGGAAGTGCTGATTGCAGAAGCCGGATTCGGAACCCCCTGGCTTGCATGGGGCTTCACCTTGCTTGCATGCTGTAGCGCAGCAGCGTTTGCAATGATAGCTTCGGGATCCGTATGATCATTCTAGCAGGGTCTGATCGGCAGAAAGCAAGGCAAGTAGCAGCAGGTTGCGGCAGTAGCAGTAGCAGGAGCAGGAGCAGTAAGAGTAGGAGTAGGAGTAGGAGGAGAAGGAGGAGGAGGAGCACGAGGACGAGGAAGAGCCGGAGCCGGAGCCGGAGCAGGAGTCGGAGGAGGAGGAGGAGGAGTAGTAGTAGTAGCAGCAGGAGTAGGAGTAGTAGGAGTGGTAGGAGTGGTAGGAGTGGTAGTAGCAGTAGTAGTAGTAGTAGTAGTAGTCGTGGTGGCAAGAGAAGTGCCGAGAAGAAGCATGCTGCACAGCAGTGCCTCTGCTTTTTCGTGCATACAGCATCGTTTCTTGTTTTAAATCCGGTTCGCGCATCAAGAACATGTGCCGTTTTCGAGTAGGCGAGAATTCGTGCTCGTGGAGAATCGCCTCTTAAGACAAGATTTCAGAGAATCAGCCTCAGTCATTCCTCGTGTGCAGCTTTTCTAGGGACGAGCTTCCCATGCCCAAGGCCAACAAATGACAGCTTGTAGGAGCTTCAGTCAGAGTACATGCGGTACCTTAGAAGCTGCAGCGGCGGCGCTTTTCGGAGGTCACTGCCAGCGCTGGCAGCCGACCTTTTTGCAGCAGCTTTGCTTGACTTCGCCTTTCTGTCGGAAGTGTCCGTCACATATCTCTTCTCTGCAGCGAAGACACAGTGTCAACTGAACTTGCCGGCGGACTCGGCACTTCGAATGAAGTGCGCCGGCGAGATCGCTGCTGCTTCCCATGTCTGGCTCCAGCACGTCCCGAACTAAGCTCGTGTTTGTGTTCGTGTGGGTGATTCCGGAAGGAGGATTCAGAGACTTTCCAGGGCCTGCTCTCTCTGTGGTGTGTCCGTCAAGGTCGCAGGCCATCGAGAAGCCTGCTGGCTGGCGGACTGGGCAGAAGAGGCCGCTCTGGACCAAGATGCCAAGACAGTGTAGCACTAGTGTGGAAGATTGGACTGTGCAGGTCTTGTCGGCTGGCGGTCCGCAGCATAACCTGGCTCCGCAGCCAAGTTCAGCTTTGCTCCGCTCTGTCTTTGCAGCGCTGCAGAGCGCTCAGGACATCTGCCCGAGCCCTGGGCGAGACATGTACTCGTGCACAGGGTTATGTTCATAGTCGACACAGTTCCGTGAACGCAGCCTTCCGCTCCGCAATTCGAGGACTTCCATGAGTGCCCCCCCTGCGTAGGAGCCGGGCGATGAGATCCTGGTCGCGTGGCCAATGCATGGCTTTCGTGCAGACCTCGCACTTCGGAGGTGCGGAATCCAGCACCCCAAGCAGCAGTTACGCCACACAATGCTGTTGGTGTCACAGGCCGGGTGCAGGCACGATGGCCATCGAAGTTTGCAGCAAGGAATGCAGCGTCCCCAGACACTCGTACAGCTGAGGAGTGAAGAGGCAAAAAGTCGTCTCAGGCTTTCATGCTGGGAGCCAGCGGCTGGTCGCTCGCTGTGTGATGAAGCATCGGGTGCTCACGGCTGCTTTTGGTGCCCCACCGGTACAGGCTGGGAGCTGTCGCCGCAACGGCTCCGAAGGGTTGCGCAGTCCCTGACATGGCCATACGCAGAGTCTCCTGTCATGGCACGTGAAGGGGTCATCGGTTATCGGTGCGTCAGAAGCAGCCTTAAGCAGTTTCACTGGAGCTTGCGCTTGTGGGTAGAATTTCTTGATGAATCTGATCTGGTTGGTTTTGGGTCGTCGGGTGCTACTTGACATTGACATCTATTTGCACTCGTCAGCGCTGAGCAGCTTTCATGATCTTGAGTTCACCGCACTCGCAAGAAGTGCACCTAGCAGCACCCGGCGCTTCCGGCACTTTCGAGCAATCGGCAGATGTGTTCTCCGGATATGTAAAGACTCGGCGGGTGTGTGTGTGTGAGAGAGAGAGAGAGAGAGAGCGAGAGAGACCGAGCATCATCCTGTAATTTGATACTTATGGTCTGTATTGACTTTATCGGGGGAAAAGATGCTGGTGAAATGCGCATGTCATTGAGAATGTACAGTCACCTCGGCAAGTTATCGTATTATTCATGGCTGTAGCCTCTTGGTGACTTACATTCGTTAATCACTCCCCTTCGCCCAACATGATGCCCGGAAGACTTGACCGTCCCTCATGCCCAGGAGAGAGAGAGACAGAGACCGAGCAACTCCCCACCACAGCCCTGACAAAAGAAAGAGGAGGCAGTGCTGCATTCGGTATCAGGCCGGGTTAAGGCGGGAGGCAAGGTCAGAGTTGTAGCCACAGACTCGGAGCACCCAGCAATGCCAGGTATAATACATTACCTTTAGCAGTGTACCGTTTGTTCACTGTGGAAAGGCACGTTGGGGGCATCCAAAGGAGTCAGAAATGAGAGGACGGGGAGCCCGACTTTCTGGTTTGGTTCGTTGAAGAAGAGGGGCACACGCCTTACTGTACAGTCCGAGCTGTTGGACGGGGTAGCGCCAACTGCAAGGGACGGACTGCCCCCGCCCTATGCCCCAAGCAAAGCAAGAGAGAGAGCGAGAGAGACAGTAGCCATTTTGGCTCAAGTACACCTGTGCTTGGGGGGGATGTGCCGCCTCTCTTGCGCGGGGGGGGAGACGAGGGGTTAACCTGGAGCTGTTCCTCCAGAAACCTTCTCGTTTTGCCCAGTGGTGCTTGAGCTCCACGCCCGTCGCCACTTTGCTTAAGAGGACCCGCTGCAACGTTGCCTCCTCCTGAACCTGACCGCGGCCCCTCTTCGGAGGGTGGCCCGCCAGTACGGGGAACGAGCATACTTCTTGCTCGCGGTCCACGGGGGAAACTTGGAGACCTACCTGTACCACGTCTTCTTCTGTGGCGAGTTCCTCGAAGAGCCCCAGCGGGGGAAGGGGGGAAGGAAAACGATTCCCAGACTTCCCACCTCCAAGCCTGCCAAAACAAACACTACCTGGGAAGAACAATGCAAGCTGGCAGAGAAGCTACAAGCGATGGGGAGTCAGTTGCAAGGCCTGCCTTCAAGGGCCCTTCTGCCACAAACCAGTGGGGATACCTGCTACAGGCATAAGATCTCCATGGAACGTCACCAGCACGGGGAGGACGTAACCAAGACACAGGAGAAGAAGCTGAAGCAGGAGGAAAAGGCAAGGGGAGAGCCAGACCCCTGTCGGAGTACGTCCGTTTTGAGACTGAACAGGGACTGGCCCTCCTTTACGCAGCAACTCCGCTGGACAGGTGATAGGCAGACCCATCCGCAACGACTGGAGAGCTAAGACCTTCGTTGATCTCCAGACGGGGGAGGCACTGGACGAGGAGGAGACCAAGCGCTATATCCAGCGGCACAACGAAAGACGTGACACAGCCAGAAGAGCAGACAAGCTGGTGGCAATGGTGGGGAGGTACAATCCCTGCATAGAAGCAGAACTGCGGATCTACATGGGGAAGTTCCCGTGGAAGGTAGCAGCCCTCCTCGAACAAGCCAAGCAAGTGTTTAAAAAAGCCATGGAGAAGGACGCCTTGGGGGAACAAAGTGCGCCCACCAAGAAGAAAAAGAAGAACGACAAAAAACACCGACGCCTTAACACAGACAGCAACGCGGGAAAGAACGCAGCCGACTCCTACGTTTGACCCGGAAGCCAACCGGCCATGGGGGCAGACGGGGCGCACCTCGGACAACGCCAGTTCCAGCTCGAGGGGAGCAAGGCGACCGCGATCACCCAGCCGCAGCCCGAGAAGAGGGGGAGCGGTGCAAAGAGCCTAAGCACACATGCGGGCCAGCAGCACGAACACGGAGAAGCACCATGAAGTGAGAGACGCGTGAGGAAAAGTTTTGGGGTAGTTGCCAAGTGGGAGAGCAGTGTTTTCAGTTAGTTAGTTAGTTAGTTTGCTTGCTCTTTTTAGTTGTTTGGTTCGAAGCCCATTTAACTGCCCAACGACGTCCCCAGTCTGTTTGCAAAGCCCTGCTTGCAATGCCAAGCATAATTATGACGGGCCGCGGAGCCATAAACCACCACATTCCTGGGGGAACCATCCTGCCCCCCTTTTTTAGTTGCACCTTTGCCGAACGCTCAGCTTCCTGACTAGGGATCTTGCTGCCAATTTGTTACATTTTTGACTTGGGGACAACCTTTCCGACCCAGGCCCCTCCTACACAAATAATGTCTTGAGGGAGCCTGCAGACCTGTTGAACACTTGACGGGGAACCCACAGTATTTGTGCTCTGCATGGTTTCGTGTTACCATTGCTGCTTCGCTATGTGAGAACGGGGGAAGCGGGCAACCTACACATTCTAAAGTCTAAAGTGTACACTACCGCTGTAGTCCGTCTGCCCCAAATACTGTGAACGTTGCAGCCAGTTTGTTTGTGTGTGACGTTGGCGCAGTCCTTAGTTGCTGTTGCTTTAAAGCGGGACGACTTCAAGCCATATATAGGTCCCTTTTGGGGGAATGTGTCCGTCGAGGGTTTAAGGATAGTGCCTCAGAGGGCGCGGAGATGAGGCCGGGATGCTGCGAGTTAGTGTAAAGGGTTGGGGGTTTGCTGACGCACACACTTCACCTGCCAAGCCGACCAGTGGACGCAAGCCCGTCCAAGCGACCCCAAAGCCCAATTCCACCGAAGATGGGGGAAGCGGGGCCTGGGCCCGGGTCCACTTGCGTGGACTTATCCTCAGCGGAAGGAAGGAAGAGAGAGAGAGGGAAGAGAGAGAGAGAGAGAACTCTGCACCCCTGCTCCTAAACCCTTGCGAAAGAAAGGGACAGAAGTCTGCGATGCTTTGTCAAGTTCTGCAGGGTGTCAGTAGCTGCAATTCGAGCTCACAACTTCACGGTCACCTGTCACCGCTCGGAAAGGTGAGCCATTGGGAGTGGCCGTGGCGGCACGACGACCAAGTGCAGTTCCTGAGAAGTCGGTGTGAAAGCTTGTGGAATGAACGCACAAAAGATCGCAAAGACACGTCTGTTGCTGAAACCATTAGCCAGTCTCTTGACAGCCAAGATCACAGTTGCCACATGGCGCGATCCGTGTCACATGTTGCGATGTATGCCAGTTTGATACTGAGCGGGGTGCATGTGTCCATTGATGTAGTTGTGATTTAAGCAGCGATGGGAGCCAGCACCGCGAAGTCTCACGCCTTGTTTCTCGACTCCAGTTCCGATGTGGATGAGGAGGCGAGTCAGGACTCAGCAGGCTGCTTCGTGGGTGCGGAATACCAGCAGAGACTGCAGCCGTTGGGCCTGACGACACAGAAAGCTGAAAGGCGCAGAGACGATTTGCGCCAGTTGGCAATGAGATACGAAGTGGAATGCTTGGGAGCTTCTAGTTATGAGAGACTGCGGGTGCTCCGCGATTGCATTCAGAAAAAGCAGGAACATGAGCAGATCCTGAACACAGCGCAGAGCGATGCGACAGTTCGTCTGAATGCCCAAATAGAGCTGCTGGAAGTGGACAGATTGATGAAGCAGACGAAGCAGGAACTGGAAGAATCTGGCTTCTGGTGCCTGGTGCCCGCAGATCCAAAAGAAGCGGATGTGGAACGGCAGATTCGCGACATTCAACGCTGGGAGCGTGCCTTCGAGGATTGGGTGCAGATGTTGAATGAACTGACCCCGAAACTTTTCGTTGAGATTGTGACCCTTCTTCGCATCGAATACAACCAAGAGAACTTGAATCGCTTCTTGCGAAGCTTGAGCTTGGAGTTGACTTGGAACAGAGTGGAGACACGCGTCCAAGAGATGTTCAATTGGAAGGACTCGGACCGAGTCCGGGACCCCAAGAGGCATCTGAGCCCGTGGGAGCTCTTCAAGCCTCAGGAGCGCAACTTTTGCGTTATAGGTTGCGAGAACGGAAGGGACCGGGAACTAGAGAAGTTTGAGGAGAGCATCAGCCAGAAGAAGTTTCCGGAAGGAGGGGACTGCTGCCAAGTGCTGAGGGAGTTTGCCAGCAAGACGTTTGGTGGGCAGCATGCCTTGATTTTCGAGGCAACTTACAGCATTTCGCCGGCAGTGCAGCTGTTTGAGCTCTCAGATGCGGATCTCACAATTACGCTCAAGGCGCTTGTAGATGCTGGACAAGGCAGCCAGTGCTTCAACACGGTCTTGGGCAAAGCGATCGTGCGGGAATCTCTGCGAAGAACTTTTGGCTTCCGACTCCTGGACAGCTTTGTGGATGTATTGATAGTGGTCTTGTTGGCACATCTGGGATACAAGGTGCAGATCCAGCAGAAGCCCGAAACGAGAACGCTGTGGAGCTTCGGCATTCTTGGCATCTGGGTCTGCATTGCATGCTTAGGAAGGGTTCTCTCTGGGCTCTGGTTATTTTGCGACCGGGTGCATCCATGCTCGAGCTTCCTCGCGGCAATTGCGAAGCATCTGACCCTGTGGAATTCCTTGATCACGCTGGCGGAGGTGTTCTCGGTATATGTGGGGATGCGGTTTCTCAGTTGCCTAAACAACCCGGACTTAATAGGCTTTGATTTCTTCGAGGCTCATCCTGTAATGATCTCAGCCCTCGTCTTGATACGATGGACATTACTTGCCATTGACTTCTTCCAGTTCGAAGAGATCGGTCGCCGCGTGGTTCCCATTGTTCATGCGGTCAGCCGGCCAGCCTCCGTCTACTTCCTCTTCTTCTTGGCCCTGATGTTGGCTGGATCTTTTCAGGCATACAGGGTATTCCCCATAGAGGATAACATCGGCGGAGCCAACAAGGTGCTAGACACGTTCCTCAAAATCTTTCGCCTCGAAGTTCTGGGTGACTTCGACCTGAATGAGCTGGAGGGTATCAATGAAAAGCTGACTGGAAGGGTAGAAAAGCGCAATGGGACCATCCATGGCGATGTCGACGCCGACCCATCTGATTGGAGTGACAAGTACCACCGGGGAGTGAGATTCGAATTCATGGCATTGAGCCTCGGGGTGACAGTGGTCGTGATGAATGTCTACATTGGTTTACTGGGCAGTCTCTACGATAGTGCCACGAAGAGGAAGAATCAGCTGTATGCACATTATCTCTCAAGCTGCTGCTACCGACACCTCTGCTTGAGGCTTCTGCTACGGCAGGTTTGCTGCGGAGCACCTTGTGCCACTTGTCACGAAGATGCTGAGGATGAGGGTGCTGGCGAGAGATTGTATTGGCTGGCTTATGGGAAGGCAGGCGGCCAAGTGTGAAGTGCTCACAGCGTCTGAACCACTTTTCCTGTGCCCATCAGCTGGCCCCAATTCAAAGCAAGAGCCCTGGCAGGACACCCTGCTGGACGGCAATGACGACTGATGGGCGTTTTGCAGGTTGATTGGGCCAATGACATGCTAATGACGCACCCAGACTTAGGCCCGTGCAAAGACATGTGGCCACATTGGTTTGTGTCAGCAAAGGTTCTGCTCCCCTGCTCTCGGAAAGTGCTGGTGTGTCATGTCAGACGGGCGTGTTGCTCGATCCAAGCCAGAAGCCGGTTCATGTTTTTCTCAAGCTTCCAAGATGAGAAGTGGATTGAAGCTGATATCGACAGCACCCTCAACTTGCTTGTTGCCCCAGTGCCCGCAGACAGCGGACTGCACTGCCGTGTCCCACCAAGTTGTCCCACCAAGTACATCGCAAAAGCTCGGTCCAGTCCATGCAGTCGGTCCAGTCCACGCAGCAGCACTCAGAATTAGAGAGTCATGGTGCGGACCGATGAAGCCAGAAGCACACCTCCGCGCGGCAGCCTGGGGCTTAGAACGCACGTCCCAGGAAGGCGTAGATGATAGATGAGCCGAGCAAAGGCGTGGATCTGGCTCATCTGGACGAAACAGTAGAACCGGTTGCCGCTGCCTCAGTGTCACATGGGGTCTTCCGCATCCTTCCCTGTACACCGACTTGAAGCAGACCATTCTGTGAGAGTTGGCACATGTTTATGCAATCATCTGCATGTTTGCATGCGGCTCTGCTTGCATTAGAAGGACTATGCAAAGATGCTGGAAGAAGCTGCCCAAGCTCCGAGTGCCTCAGCCTGGTTGTTTCTGTCGAACAGTTTGCAGTCTGCCTTGACTCCCAGAGGCATGGCGGCCCAGTCTGTCGCTAACATAATTCGGGATCCTCTAGTTCTCCGATTGCGTTTCAGCAGGTATTACACCACTTCCCGGTGGCATCACGCAGAGCCTCGTACTTAGAAGCTTCACTTGGCGGGGCAAGCATGGCAACACGGTTCAGGCAGGGTAACTTCTGGGTTCAGAGCCAATGAAAGCGAGTCATGCGTGAAATCGTGCAGACAGCTTTTCAGACGGCAGGATCTCGCATTTTTTTCAGAGCCAAACTCAGCAGCAGTTAGCCGAAGTGCGTTGCGGAGTGCCCTTTGGCCAAAGGTGAGCATGAAGTGCAGATGGCGAACCTGGAGGTGTGGCGAGCTAGTTCTTGCGGTCTGTCGGGATGCAGGACTCTGCACACATTGTGACTTGTGCCTCTATGTGAAGGGTTCAAGGTGTTGCCCGCTTGCGTCGGGCAGCAGGGACAGCACAGACACAGAGTTGCTATGTTTCAGAGCTCTAGATGCTTGCAAGAGAGGTTTCGCAGCGACAAGACTGTGCTTGTGGTAGAATCATTTTTCTTGCAGGTCCGCTTGCGTCAGCCCATGGCTTGGACTTCGAGAGCAGAATTTGTCTATCTTCCGGGCATCATAGCGTCACATTTTTTTGCCACTGTTCCCAAGAATACCTAAGAGCATGGCACATCATGGCACGATGTGGCTGGACGGACTTAGGCACTGTTTGGACCTCATTGGCCCAACTGTTCGGAGAGCAGCTGTCAGGGGCTGAGGTTCACCTTTCTGCCGTTGAAGCGGTTCTGTGAACTAGCATTTGACTGGAGCCGTGAGGCCTTTGAGCATGACGTCACGCAGGTGCAGGTGCATGAGCACAGTTTCATGCAGCACGGTGCTTCTCCGGTAACGGCTGGAGATGACGATAAGTACAGGACGACCTCCAGCTGAAGTCGGGACAGATCTCCGACCTAATGTCAGCATCCTCGGGAAGCTTTGCAGAGTGCTTTTGGTGCAGTGCGCCGCTTCGCATGACGTTCTTGTCTTGTGTCAGTTGCTCGCCAAAACAGAGCATGCAACATCTTAAATGTCCTCTGACTCTAAGCTGCCATCATGGATCGACGAGTGTCATCAGTGTGGGATTTAGGCTCACCGCGAACAAGGTGGAGCAGCAGGCGCGCCCCAGCATTGCAGTGCATCAAGCAAGCGTTGGGCGGGAGAAGACGACGGTTGTGGACAGACCCTGTTGTGCAAACCGACCTGGAAACGGAAAGCTGGGAGGATGCTTTATGATCTGCAGTGGGTCTGCAGAGTTGTTTCATGCTTAGGTGGCGACCATCGAAAACTTCAGGATCGAGCTTGCAAAGTATGATTCCGAGCGGAAGTGGGGACCTGAGGCAGTGGCCAGGTGTGGTGTTTGGATCTTGGCAGAGACGCTCTCTTCGAGCCGCAAAGGCAATGGCAAGCGACCGCCACCGACTCCCTGAGCTGCATGAAGCAGGAGCCGTGAGCCCGTGTGAGCCGTGGCCTAGGCTCCGCACAACTTCGGCTTTCATATATACATGTACATTGATTTCAAAGTCATATGGTCACGGCAATGCATGCCATGCTTCTGAATCCGAGAAACAGCGCCCAACTGTACAGCACCTTACATCTCAATGACTCGTACTGTATTCCGTAGGAGAGGGGCAGAAGTAACTGAAATAGCTACGTAATCCATGTCCGGACTCACTGTGGGGCATGGCCATGCTCGCAGCTTCAGCGCGAGAGTCGTCGTGGAGCCGTAGCTTGGCATACAGAATCTTCACACGAGGTTCCGAGATGTTGCAAGCTGAGCTTCGGTGAAGTGCTGCCTCAGACATCGGGGGGTTTGTCGGTCGTTTTTTTGGCTGCATAGAGAGCAAGCTCCTTGGCCAGTTTGTTCACGAGCTCTTACGGGCTACTATGTAGGGGTGTGCGAGGGGACTTCGGCTTTTCGTGTTGTGACCGGTGAAGAGACTTAGTCACGTAACGTAGCTTCCGGCCCTGTCTCTTGAGGCAGTGCAGTCACGAAGGCTGCGTGGTCTTGAAGGAAGCATGTGCGACATTTCACTCCAACATGCCATGGGCACTGCCTGCTTGTCTGAGAGCTCGCGGACTCCAGCCAGCTCTCTGCGGTGAGCAGGCCCTATTGTCGGCCTGGAGGCCCGGGAAGGGGCCGCCCTCCAAGCGAGGGAGAGGGAACGAAGGCATCGCGGGAAGTCGCCGGGGTCTGCTCGAGCTGCGCCCGCTTGGTGCCTGTGCAGAATTGGGCGACAAGAAGCGACTGGCCATGTACCTTGAGAGATGTGGCCTAAGCATGTGGGCACCTCTCACAGTTTTCACTCCGCATGACATGTCCAGATATGGCGAGTGCGACAGCCGGGTGCTATGGTTCCTGAAGCATGCTCGCAAAGAGCGGAATGAAGGAGTTTCTGTGCATTTGGGGGCCAAAACCTGCCAAAGCGCATGGATGGCAGTCGCCCAAGAAGAGCAAGATAACTATGTCGCTCAGCGCGAAGTTCCTGCAGTCTTACTGGATGAGGAAGACCGGAAGCTAACCTTTCGGATCTATTTGCTGTTGGTGGCGCAGCACGAACTGTCCTCTGCCATGGCGCTCGTTCGCCGAGAGTTCATTTGCAGATCACACCCGGCAGCATACGATGCAGCCGATCCGGATTCTTCTCGACATGTGCACAGCACGCTCGACGTCTTCAAAGATGTGCAGGGGAGGAGCAGCAAAACGTTTTCTCAGTCTGCAGCGGTTTGGCCGGCGATGTTGAGCATGTTCAAGGCCTGAGGGTGCAAAATGAAGCACAGAGAGACCAGCTGTGTGTAGCTGTGTATTATGTGCAAGTCCCGGACCTGCGCGCTGGACGCTGTTTTGCTTTCATTCCTCGGTTTGCAGGCCGTTCTGGAGCCTTTCCTTGAAACTTTTGCAGCCGATGCAGGCGGGTACACCAGGGTACACCACTCCAGAATGCAGAATGCCTCTGTGGGTGTGTCACGCTTTTGCTGTTTTGCTTACGCTGTTTTGCCAGGTTCTGTGCTGAGCTTCGAGCTCCTGGGAGCTGATGTCCTCTTGGACAAAGAAGGGCAGCCCTGGCTCCTGGAGGATCGTGCGCAGTTCGTGCGGCTTCTGCGGCTTCTATGCTTGGGACTCCCGTCCCCCCGAGTCGTGCCGCGATGTAGCAAGAACACGCGCCTGTCACGACTTTCCGACTTGGGCACGCCCGGTGTCAAGCATCTGTCGGACATTCGTTATGCCTCCTCATCATCCTCCTCCTCTTATATACTGCTACAGTGGTAGGGGCAGGGGTACCGGGTCGTGATTGTAGCAGCATCAGCAGCAGGAGGAGGAGTAGTAGTAGTAGGCGTGGTGTAGTCGTGGTGGTGGTGGTGGTAGTAGTCGTAGTAGCGGTAGTCGTAGTAGTAGTAGTAGTAGTCGTCGTAGTAGTAAGTAGGACCTTTGCTCTTCGCTGTGCTCTTCCGATGAACGACAAATAACCACGTGGTGGGCATAGTGTTGCTGGCTGCAGCAGTGCAAGTAGTACCAGCAGTGGAAGTACCAGCAGGCGGTTAGGTAGGTATATCGAACATCATGTTCTGTGAATCCTTCTTGCCTTGCTTTAGGAAATACATAGCCTGCAGGGTGCGCACACTCGAGTGATGGACAGTTTGATACGTGTAGGGCCCTCAACAGCAGCTTCTGGCAGCAAGACAAGCAACAACATGTTACACTTTCGTGTTCGGGCAAGATCTGGCAGCTCTGACTCTGACACGAATTGTGTTTCCGAAGCAACGACTGGATTAGCGGGGGTGTAGGTTCAGTTCGTGACCGGAGGTGAACCAAGGGCCAGCCCTGCTTCCTGTCCGAGGCGGCACCACGTGGCTTATGTTGGGATGTCGAGATTTTTCAAAGGGGTTTGTTTGCTCTGTGACCGAGAGGCAATCCAGCAGCAACTGCAGCTCGAGCCGCGGTTCTCGACGATCTTCTCAAGGCCACGGCTTCCGCAGAATTGCAGCTGAAGCTTCAGCTGTGACCTGAAGGTCCTCGTGGATCCGATTTTGAGATGCGGATGCCTAGAGGAGGCCGAGCCACTTGCGGCATTCGACTGAGCAGGTTTTGTGCTAAAAGAGACCAGTTTTGCAGTCTACGTGCGCAGGCGTGGAAAGAAGCCTCCAACTCCAACGAGTGGGACTTTCTGGCAAGCTGGCCAAAGAAGAGTGCAGGTTGACCGCGAACGCCACGAGTGGAAGGTGTGCACACACTGCTTGTCCCAGACCACGAGGCTTGTTGTGGATACCTTCTCGGGTTTGAGCCCCATCCAACGGCTTTGTTGGCGTTCAGGCATGCCGGAGCATTATACGGCTAAGCTTCTGGCGAGAAGCATGTTCGGGTCCCATTAACACTACCATGCCACTGTCAGTCGCTTATTTGTTGTTATGACTCACTGTCCCATCCTTGCATGTGGCGGGACCTTACACAGTGAGTCGCTTCCCTTGGTCGGAAGACAGCCGCTGGCTTCTATCAGATGCGGCCTAGGCCAACAAGAGCCGGAACTGTTGCTGCAATCCTGCAGCATGAGAAATGCACGTGACAGGCAAACTGGTCATGAACATGAACGCAGTTCATGTTGACATTTTTGGATTCGGTGGGTGCCACGGGATGCTCATCAATTGCAAGCAGGTCCCGCTGGTATGGCGTGGAACGACATGGCGTCCAGGAGGGAAGGAAACTGTCCACGAGCGGCATTCGTCCAAACGGACTCGAAAACGAAGGCAAGCCCGGCCTACACGGCTTCGGCTTCCTCGCAGTATCGTCGAAGTTTTGAAGATTTGCCATGCTGCAACTGGCGCTGCTGCAGCAGCTTTGCCGTTGGTCTGGCAGATGCTTTGATCTCCGGCAAAGGAGGCCAAAGGAGAAACGGAAGCGAACGAACGCCCCAGGATGTAAGTTTGCCTGATTGGCCAGCCTGGTGAGTACTGTGCACGAGTACGAGCATCACTCATGACTCAGCAAGTTCTTAACTCCTTGAGTTTCTGTCGGACAGAGAGGAAAGGCGACGGAGGCAGACACAGACAGCGGGGGGAGAGACGGATGGCAGAGACGGATGGACACAACGACAGAGAGACACAGGAACGGACAGACCCACGAGCAGACAGCTGCACAGAGAGCCAGCCACCCATCCATTCACTCACACGAACACCTGGAAGCAAACATTTTGTTTGCACAGTGCACATTCTGTGTGGGATCGCGTCGGCACTGTGAGCTTGTCAGGTGTTGTTCTTAAAGGAGCCGGTGAGCTTCTAGTTCAAGCAGGTATATACTCGAGTGCTAAACCGTCAGTCATGCAGCAAACACCAGCTGCGGCAGCCATGTGCTGATCTGCTGTACTGGCATGTAGCAGGACCTGGATGTCTTCCGCTACGAGCTAGAGCGCAAGGAGCCAAAGTCGTGCACGTCCATTTCCGCACGAAGCATGCATGGGAAAAGAACCCATCCAGCGTGTTGTCAAGACCTTGTCAACTGGAGCAGCAGCATTTTCCCGTAAAGGAGTAGTTTCAGAAAGCCTTGTTCCCTGGGCACAAAGATCGCATTCTGAGGCATGGACGCCTCCGTGCAGGGGACACAGCGCACCGTGGACCGCGTGGTCGGCGAACTAGGCTGGATGCTGTGTCAAGGAGTCTCACGTTGTCGGCTGCTGCAGAACATCATGCACAAGATTGTGCCGGCTTCGGTGTCGAGGTCGTGTCCAGGATGTGGGAGACTCGCTGTGCCCTCGGAGATTCGCAGAGGTGCCACGCAGGTCTAGCCACTCTCTGGCCACGAGGCTTCGGGCAGATTTGGAGAAGCGGCTCTCGCAGCAGAGCAAGATGCTCAATGTCTTCAAAATGGAGCTCGAGGTGGGTTTCACCGTTTTCACATGCACTGGTCTGCAGCCCGATGCTTCAAGTGATCATCGACAGCATGAGACACACGGTCTGGATGCCGACCACAACTCGCAAGGTGAAGCTGGTAAGCCTTGAGAATCGCTATGACAAGCTGAGTGATGACCTGTGGGGTGAAGAGACAGGCACATCCCGAATCATGCAGGCTCGATCAGGCGTGCTCAGCTTCGTCCAACTTGTCCGGCAGGACTAGCGAAGGTCATGCATGATCTTTCCCACACGAACGAGGTGGTTGACGCCTGAGCTTTGTTAAAGTGAGGCAGGCGAGTTGGTCGCAGGATGGGGCTATCAAGATTCCTCTGTGCTCTGCGCGTCGTGCTGTTTCTTCGTCGTAACGTTTGAACCATGAGGTCACCAGCATGAGCACCGAGTTTGCTTCCATGAAGCACGACAAGGTCCCAAGTGGGCTCATGACGGCTTGAAGGCTTGAAGAGAGCTGGAAACGCAGCTCCAGTGGTAGGCGAGCATTGCCCAGCTTCAGATGGTCCAGGAGGAGGCCGGAAGACGATTGCCGGTGAAACCATAGACAGCTTCTCTCCTCACTCCCAAAGTCTTCAGTCAAGAAGCGAACAAAACAACTCTTGAGAGATGAACCACTATCAACAATCTGGGCGCCGCTAGATCAGATGATGGGACGATACTTTCGGAATACATCGTGCCGCCCTCCGGGGCATCGGGGGTAACTGCGGTTCCGGGGCGGGCACTGCCGAGTTCGGACTCGGCGAAGTATAGTTCCAGGTCTGCTAAGAACCGAGCAGTCTGAGAGGTCAACAACTTCACTCTGGAGACCAACAACAACGTCACGGCCTTGCAACAGACTGTTGACAGGCAAGGCCCTTAGCCGCCTTTGCCCTCCGTCTCAGCCTGGTTTGGGAGCTGCATTGCGACGAAGCTCAGGATGATGGCAGACATGAAAGCCCACTTTCAGACAGCCACCAACACAGTGGCGGCGCACAATGCTGCCATGCTACAGGAGGCAAGAGGTAAATGGTGATTACGGTGCACATGAGCTACAGCCGTCAAATGCACCGTTCTTGGAACGTCGACTAGACTTAGTGAAGCTTGTGGAGGTTCGGACAGCCTACCAAGAAGAGCGGGCAGCTCAGAGTGCTCGAGGTGTGAGCACTGCTGTGCCTTGAGCGAGTCTGTGTCATTTGGATTGCAACCTTCGATATGGAGACTGTTTTGCCAGAAGCATGACTGTGGATCCAGGTTGCATGAGGCGGCTCAGGTTCGCAAGAAGGCTCGACTGCAGCGTGTGAGCAAAAGAGTTCAGTACAGGCTTCTGGCATTTCACAGGTCGATGAGTTCATGCAGTCCGAGTGCAATAGCCTCGGAATGTAAGGAACCGCCTCGTATTCCAGTCGTTTTGCCTGGACCTGAGCTCACCTATTGGATCCTAGGTGAGTATCGTCGAACGCTAGAGGACAGCATCTGTGCCGCCGTCATGGTTCTGGAGTTCCGGGGGGACCAAACTGCCAGACAGCTGCCAATCTGCTTATCACCAACCGCGCGGCATTTGCAAGAGGCGCGTGCATAGCTAGCTCTCGCTGTGCCGCGGCCAGGCAAATCCCAAGCTCAGACAGAAGACCTTGTGCGCCAGGCTTTGGGACCCGTTTCTGTCGTAGCGTGAAGCCACGGCCGCTGCTCATGCAGGTAACCTCAGAAGTCGAAGAGGTGGGTGTTGGCCTCGCGTGCTGTGTTTTCCACGCTTGGGCACGTTAGGGTCGTTGATTGGATATTCGACAACTGCAGCGGTTCTGTGCGACCTTGAAGCTCCGCGGCCAGCTCTCTTGCACGACGTGCTCAGGCAAGCTTCGCCGCCGAGATCGCAACAGCCAAGAGGCCAATCCGGAAGTGTAGTGTGGTGGTGTGGTGCGTGGCATAGTGAGCAGGGAACAGGGGCTGCTGGAATTTGTGCAAGAAGCACCTTTGTTCTGCTGCTGACAGTTGACTGAAGGTTGAAATCAAAGCCGTGGCCAGGCAGCTCTCGACTGTGCCAAGAACTTAGCAGCTCGGGTTGATGAGTGCGGGGCTTGCCTCGGATGGTTTTCCTGGCAGGCAAGATTCCTCGCAGCATGTTGCGCAGAGCCTGGAGCACCTTAGCGCTGTGATCTGGACAATGGCCAGGATCCCGGCTAGGAGCAATTAGCAATGGCCACCGGCGTGTTCTTGTGAACCCCGGCGCGGCCGTGAGTCCGTGAGGTGCAGTGCGAACGAGCGGCCTCGGCGCCGGCGCCTCGGTTCGGCGCAGGCGGCGAGTGCGGCACGCGCTGGGGCGCGCTGGCGAGCTGAGACAGCGCGCCTGAGCGGCTGGGCATACGCTGAGGTTGGACCTTCAGGATGATCAAGACAGATCCAAGATCGCCCTGATGGGCTACAAGGCGCCCTATGGCGCCCTATGCCGCATGCATGCCGCATGCCTCTTCTTTGTCACTGCGCCATCGCAGCCAGGAAGAGCAGTCGGAGCTCAGGCCTCGAGGAGCCTCTTGTGCTGCGAGCCCTACGTCGTGCGTTCATCTGTCGACGGTGTGACGGTGACCCGGCGTGGAGGATCGAAATCCCGCAAGGGCCGAGCCTCTTCACCGGCAAGTGAGGCTTGTCAGCTCGAGGATTCCTGCCGGAGAGGTGCCTGTCCACACTCAGACAAGGCAGATGGTCAAACCATCATCAACGTGGACGAGCGTTGTCTCAGCTGCTGCGGAAAAGCGCAGACGGTCCTTTCAGGCGGCCTGGAAGCAGAGTACAACTTTGGCTTTGCTCATACGTTGGCATATACAACTGGTTCAGCTCCGATCCTATAGAAGTGTTCATGCAGAGCATCAGCCGGCGGCGTGCAGTAGAACCAGGACCATGTGTCTCAGCGTTGATTGTCAATGCTGAGCTGGTGTGGAGAAAGGCTTCAAGATGGCCTGCTTGCAGTACTCTCCTGCGCCGGTTGTCTTCTCGTGCGGGGCCCGGACCCAGCCTGTCCCGGTTCACAAGTTCGCGAACCCAACAAGTCAAGTCGCACAGTCGCACAGTGAGTTGCTAAGGCGCAAAACCTACAACAGGTCTGACTTACTTGGCCTGCGGGAGAAGCTTCTGTCGCAGGCTGGAGCCGCTCGGGCACCGCGACTCTCACCTGTCCTCACCTTGTCTCTCACCTGTCTCAGGTGCACGATGCTTTGCAGCATGGGCCAGTGGAGTTTGACAAGGCCGAAATCTTCGGAGCCACGGCGAACACGACCATATCCTCAGGCACGGGTGCACGCGCCCTTGCTGTGTTGTCTGCTTCTTGGTGCTCTTCTCTTTCCAGCTTTCCAGTAGCGCAGCAAGATGCGGAGAACAGCTGATACATCGCCTGACTTGCAGGTGCGATTGTGGAGTCTCTGACAGGCACGAGTCTCGGGGTCTCGGCTTCGGCGATCTGTCAAGGAGTAAGACGACTGCTGCACTCTAAGGTCAGGATGGTCGCCTGAGCAAAGGCCGGGACATTTGTCAACACAGATGCTCAGCAACCATGTGGCTGTGCCTGAAAATCCATCGGCCGGGGTTGCCGAGCAAAAACAGAACGGTCCACTAGAACAGAAGATCCGTGTGTGGCGCAGGTTCCCGATCCAGTCCGTTGTCCATGCCACCCATTCAATCGGCGTGGGGGCTCCCAAGATGTTGAGGGAGAGAAGTTCAGCAATGTGAAGGACTCGCTTGTCTGCCTCTGCATAGCATTGCTTGTACTCGCTGTGTCATGGTATCTTTAGACCAGAGAGGCCACTTATGCGAGTTAAGCTTTTCTACTGATTCTACTTGCTGTGCATGTAGGTTAACCTAGCCTTTATCGAAATGAGGCGATCGACACCCATCAGAGCGGCATGAACGATTGCTTGTGCAGACGATGCTCGCGGGAGCTAGTTTTCCAACCAGGGCAGCCCGAAAAGCGGGAAGGCCCGCCTCTCCTACAGTGCATAATTCGTGCGCTGACGTTAATGCAAACGAGCTGTCTATTCAATCGTGCGCTTTCCCACTCAATTCCATGTTAATAGATGGACGGTAGTCTTATGTTTTCAGCACAGTTTGGGGGGCTGCGGGATGATCGGCGAACGTGCTGCAGGGGCTGATATTGAGCATGCCTGAATGGAGGGCTGTGAAATTTTAACGCAAGAAAGCCACAAGTGCATTGCCACCCTGAGGTAGGACGGCCCAAAACTGCGAAGCCAAGTCGAACGTGCATATTTGGGCTGACCCCTCCGCCTTCATGGGCAGAAAGTTGATGCCCCAAGGACCGGCATGATGTGGTGGTTTGTTTGGCATGCAAACGAAGCAAGCCGCTATGCACGTGCCATCCGTCAGAAAAACAGGCTTCATTTCCACGACTGTTGCTGCTGCAAGCGAGAACCTGTTGAATGCGAAACTGATGGTATGGCCGAGCTGTGAACACCTCGACCGGACCAGTGTTGAGGGGTGACATGTGCGGGATGCGCATCATTGAGCATCCCCTGCTGTGACAGTATTTTAGTACTCGGGTCTTGCAGCTAAACAACATCACGCCTGACTTTACCATTCGCCACGCGTGATGACGTTGTCGTGGGTGAGGGGAGAAGCGTGCGCATGGCCTCGCAGCTTGGCGAGCAAGAGTCAGCAAGCCAGAATGAGTTCTTGTAGCACTCTGTAGTGCTCCCTCCTACGTGCGCAAGGCGAGCCAGAAGACCTGCGCTTCGCTATGCACTCTGGAGCTCTGCTTTGATGGCGATGTTGCGGATGTGGCTCAGTCATCGCTTCAGCAGGAGTTGCCGTTTCGTCCACTCCAAGCTGGACCTTGGTGCGTCACCACAGGCACACGACAAGGGGGATCTAGTGAGCTTCTTCCACGCCTGCTTGTTTGTAGCACTGCTCCCAGCAGGCATGGTCTTCATTCATTTTGCAAAGGCCGGTGAGCCGTTGTTGGGGTGAAACTTGCAGCTCAAGACATCTGTGTACGCCTTTGGCACAAACTCCCTCGACTGAAGGCTACAGGCTATTCCAACTACAGCCCTTGTCGAGAGCAAGTTTCTCAGGGAGGTCTTCACGATGCATCGGCCAGTTGTTGAAGGCTGACGGACTCCGGCCCTCCCGTGTTGAGAACCGACGCATCCAGGCTGCGACGAGCTATCCCGGGCAAGATGTGACGACTTCGCGATCTTCCGTGCTATCGGAGACGAGTGCCTCAAGTTGCAGTCGGTTTCGAAACCGCAGACCATTGCTTTTGCTTGAGCGTGAGACGTGTTATGACGACTGTCACACGCTTACCGGCAGGTGCTCATACAGACTGCGTGGAGACGGCCAGTGCACAAACCGATGCACGAGACTGAATAGCACATTTTGTCACTTGCCCTTGCTCAAACCTTTGACTTGAATTGTGGTGCCAACTGCAACGGATCTCGGCTCTCTTGCAGTCCGAGGTATTCGGCCAGCCCATGCATCCCCAACAGTACGCATCTCTGAATTCTGACTTTGGCACCTTACCTTGGGCTGGAGCTGCAAAGTGGCTGTCCAACACTGGCTACTCGCTACCGCTTCGCCGCTGTGAGGCTTGGGAGTGTGTCTCGCTGTTGCGCTCCTTCGCCGGAGTCATGTGCCGCCCGGGCCTCCAGAGCCTGGTGACGTCGACATGCCATGGTCTCTGTGCGTTCCTCTAGTGTGAAGCTAGTGAGGCCACCGACAGTTTTTGCAGATGATTGAGCACCTTTGTGGCAAGGAAGTTGGAAACATGGCGATGAGCGGCTTGTGCTTGCAGTGCGCAGGCTACGAGGCTCCCTGCTGCCACTCTTGCGATCTGCTGACCTTCTTCGGCTTCTTGTCGCCTGTGGGCAGCGCGGAGCCTAGTTCGCTTTCCCGACTTCGACTGTCCACTGCATGTGATGCTGTGGGCCTTGGCAGTTTGATGCTGCGAGATCCGAAGGGGAAGTGTAATGTCAGGATACATCATCCCCTCCGGTCCCGTGCCACGTTGCCTGTTACTGGTTTGTTTCTCAAGATCCCAGTTTCACCGCGCAGAACGCAGGGCAAATCCGAAAGCCGCAAATAGAGGTGGAATTCAATATGCTTATGGGTAGCAGAAAGATGATTGGTCACACCTCCACTTTAGACCTCGAAGTAATCTCGAAGCGGGCCAAGCGGGTCATGCATGTCGCTGATTTCCTTGAAGCTGCGAAAGCTTCCGTCGAAGCCGCAAAGGCCGCCAGTAGACAAGCCGTCGGGGCCTTGCCTTTGTTCCTTGAAGCAACCGCGGATCGCGCAGGTCTCAACCGGAGGCAAGAAAGGCTCGACGGTTCCCATGAACATTTCTGCATGTGTGACTTCGTGGACGCGTTTCGTGGAAAGAGCAGGTGGGAGGAAAAGGAAGTCCAAGACCCGCCGCTTGTCATAAAAGTCTGGGGCAACTGCGACTTGATGCCAAAGCCGAGTCTACTCCTGCCGGTGGTGCCTTCTCGAATGGCCACGCACGAGGCAGCAGCAGTGGCGGTTCTGCCCTTCACGCGTTGCCAGTGCTCGCCAGCTGCAGAGCCTTCAGAGAGTCCAGGCGCACCGCCCATCAATCCACGAGAGGTGCAAAGTGCTTCCGACAACACGAACTGCAGGAGCGCCACGGGTAGCTCCGCCCTCATTGACCTCGAGCTCTCAGGACACCTCCGGACGAATTGAAGATCATGGCTGGATTTGTTTCAATTGCTGTCATTACACTTCCTCCTAGGCCTTAGGCGTTCTTCAGCGAGCATTTGAACCCCTGACGTGCACAGCACAGCAGGGTTTGTACGAAGCTACCAGGACGAGCAACTGCAGGCAGCGAGGCTCATCGTCGCTGGGCCCGGAGCCCGGCAGCAGGCTCAATGCAGGTGGAATCGAGTTCCTCTCGTAGTCAAGGTGCCGAGGCTCGACGCGATCCCCAGCTGTCTCCGGGCGGCTTGGACTGCTAATGTGATTGAATACAGAAATAGTCAAATAGTGGATATCTTCGCATCTTATGAGGCTACATGCGAGCGGGGGTGATTCTGGATCTGCCCAACAAGACACTCTGGGCTAAGGTCGGTTCTTAAAGACAACTTTAAGACATGACTGACACATGCAGGTCGGACATCAGGCGCTTGAGGGCGGGTTGGAGTGAGTTAGGGTGACTGTTATGATAGGCAGACCGCCAGTGGAATGTGGCCGTGGCAGATTGTCCGAGAAGCGCTCAGGACAGCGGATTCGAGCTCCCGCGTCTTCGGGTCGCAGTCTTCAACGCGTTTAGCCGGGTCGCACCACATCCGGCGGCCAGTTGCCCCCAGCCGAGAGTGGAAGTGTTGTCTGTGACGCAGACTGATCGTTTGTTTCTTGGATTTCATTGCTGCAAGAGTGAAGTGCTAAGGTTGCAAGGTTGCTTTGACGCAGACGCCATGGTTCTTCAGCCAGGCTGGTGTGTTGGCTGTTCAGTTCGCATAGAACGTAAGCTCCCATCTCCATCCGTCACATGCATCGTGCAGAGGCCGTCTCGCGCTTTCTGCACATCGGTTCGGCCCGAAAGCAGCACGGGCATGGGAAGTGGCTAAGCCTCGTCCCCAAAGGGTCAACAAAGTGTCTGTCTGCTCTGCCTCACTCATCTTTCGCTGTGTATCGTATCTACGGGAATGTAGGTGACTGTGCTTGCCGACCCTTCCGTGCTTCGTCGCTGAAGCTTTTGTCATAGGCCGCAGCAGCGCTGGACTGCGACAACCAATTGGATGCCTTTCATCAGCTTGAAGTGCGTCCCTCCTACCAAGGCATGTTCGCTCCTGTGCGGGTCGAGCTGCTGCAGGCCGTCGAACCGGATCTTCTTGTAACCCAGCATGAAGCACTCATGGCGTATTGAGCCTGATGCTACCATTCGATCAGTCTGACGGCCGGTTGAAGGTGGAGGACATTTGGGAAGGACGGCTGCGCAGGTCGACCGGGCCCTTCAGCGAGAGCCTCAGCGTTCCACCACACGGAATCTCCAGATTCCTCGTTCGTATCGTCCGCAAAGACCGTGTTCTGATTCTGCCCGATCTCAGGCTCTGGATTCGATGTTCTGCTGGTGCCGGGTGGCTCAGCCAAGGCAGGCTCCGGTAGCAACGCGCCGGCGCGCCTTCTACTTACTCTCAAGCCCTCAAGCTCAGAGAAGCGCGTGCCTTGAGGCAGACTGGCGAAGCTTGGAATCGGAGGGTCGCGAGGCCATACATCGTTTCGTGCAGAGCGGAGCCTCGGCTGGAGCATATTCGAGCATGAGATCTGTCCCTCAGTTTGACAGCTGCAGAAAATGTGCTATTGCATGCTATTGCGACCTGCTTTTCCGAGGTGGGGGCTACTGCGGCATCTGCGCTGGCGCCTTTCTTGCGCATCGCCTTAGGCTTGTAATAACACGTCGATGCCACATCAGCTCGGGATAAGTCCGGTTTGGGATTCGAACATGAGTGCTTCCTCTGCAGCACACGACAGAAGAGGACGAGACTAGCCGATCAGCCTTTGTGCTCAGTTTTCCTTGAAGATGCCGGCTCTTTCCATTCGGAAGCTAGTAAGTCCCTCCTGGAAAGAGAGATGAGAAAATAGCAGCGACGATACTATTTGTCATTTAAACTGCCTCTTTGTAACTATGTGCGAGGCTACTGGATGCGTTGAAGAAGACCGCGCAGCAAGGGTGGCTACGCTGGTTTTGCTTGCAGCTGTTGTGCCTCCTTGCAGCGCAGCCTCACCCGATCAATACGTCCGTTTACAGCCAGCAACCAACGTAGCAATACGCACCCTCCTTTCCGAGGTCTCTCCCATCGCGCTGTATCTTTATCAATCTCGGCCTCGATTCCGAACGCTAAACTAAAATTGATCTTTGCATTGTTGCCAGTTTACTGCCAGGAAGGAAAGGACGCTGAGCGACGGAGAATCAGGCACTTCTGCGGTACGAGTGCGAAGATCACAACTGGCTTCGGTATATCTTCGTATGTGAAGCAGGTGACGAGCTCGACGAGCCACAAGTAGCTCCACACATTCCACAAGCGAAGGCCAAAGGGGAGCGTGTGCTATGATCCAGTGACTGTGGCTCACATGCCAGTATGCTCAGCCTGGCAGCTTCTCAGGCGAGCCGTGATCCGTTTATGGTAAATGTGCAATTTACCAAGAGAGGCAAGAGGCTATTGTGACTCCGATTGAACTAGCAGACTTTTGCTGAAAGTTGCAATACATGGGTGGATTATTAGGGGGTAGGAATCCAAAAAACGAAAAAGGATAAATACCAACCAAATATGATGAACTGAAAACAGAAAGGACCAGTGAAAAGAAAAAAGCCGGCATGACTCATCATCATCATCATCGTCATCATCATCGTCACTGTTTATGTTTTTGTTAGTAGTATTTAGTATAAACAATAATACAGTGAAGGCTGGTAGTGCCAGTACTGGTACTCGTACACGTGTGTCAAGCTCCAAGACGACGCTTTCCTCACATGTCGGCGTTTGCAACCCGCTTGCACCCGTGTGTATCTGGCAGCCACATTATACACAACGCAAACTGCTGCAACAATAAGGGTGGGTAGTCCTTAGTGGAATGCCGGGCCTCTTCCTGCCAATGACTAATACGATGAAGATTTTCGCCACATGTTGGGATGACGACCCGCTGCGACGGTTTCAAAACGGTGAGCATCATGCGCCTGCTCTTCTGCAGCTGCCACACCCACTATTCGGACTTCACCCATCCGCAGTCGCTGATTAGCTGCTGAGAAAATGTCTCAATTTGGCATACGGGCACAAAGACTTTGAAAAGACGTGCAGCATGTCTCTGCCGTGATATTTTTAAATTACTTTGCCACCTACCCGTTGGCAGAGGGGCAGACGAGCGGTGATCAGCCTGACCTGGTGAGATGTGCTGCAATTTGCTACATACTTATGTCTCCGCCTTGCCTGAAGGCTTTGTGGAAATGCTGCGTGTGGCTCAGCTCAGGTGGACCGAAGGTTCGGGGCCTCCAAGTGGCGATGACGAGCTGCACAATGGGACTGTTCGTATCTTGAAGCAAGGCAAACTGAAGCCATGACAGTATGAGATGCATACTATGGCACGTGGCCGTCGTGCGGGTTGTGCCAAGGTATGCGCTACCATAACGGGCCTTTGCTGAGAGTGCTAAAGGCGAGCGGCGGTGCAGCACGGTGTCGAGGTTGTCATCAGATGCAGAATTTGCCCCTGTACAGCGGCAGTATTGTAGGGCTGATCTTTCGTCGCCTCCTGCGTGGAGTATCTACGTAGGCTATAGTAGAGTCGGCATCATATACGTTATCCCATCAGTTGTGCTGCTTCCGCTCAACAGTTTTGTCTGAGTATGTGCGGCGTCTAGAAATCAAAACGACGAGTGGAAGGCATCTCCGGCAGAAGCGCTATGCAGCATGACGAGCGACGCCGCAGCAGCCGTGAAACGCAGACTGCACTAAGTTTATTCAGCCAAAAGTGAGTGCATCTTCTTGAAAGTTTGCACGCGCGAGGAATGGATGTGCAGCAGTCGCAAGAAGCTTGGAAGTCGATTGCGGCAGCTGCCTTCATGCTTGTTTGTGAGCCGTTATCCCTTGATGGCTTAAGCTAGCTTGCTTGCTCATTTTTCCCCTGATGCTGTGAGCCAGTGGGCGATTGGCATGTGTTGAATGCTGAGGTCATGCAAAACTGTGGTGGTGGACGCGTGCTCGCGATTTCACCACACCCAGAGTCAACGCTCCTGTCCTTGAAAATCATGTTTTTTTGGAAAGAATGTACCTACAAGAAACGAACTTGGCCGTTCGCTCAGTGGGTTGAGTTGACATGTCGCGGTCTTGCACCACAGCTCTCCATTGTACATGCTTCCTGTAGCTTCTAGTTCGGTGAAGGACTCTGTTCACGGCCGTTTCACGGATGCAGACCGAAGTGGCCATTCTCTGTCCGAGAAGAACAGGTCCTGAGAGGTGTAGAGCGGGGTCACCACCGCCCTCTGTGGCAACCTCCGGCACACGGGATGCTACCAGTAGCAGAGCTAAGGCAGGATGGGCTGCTTGTGCCACAGCCTGGCAAGGAAAGATTGCGCCGCGTGCGGAGCCGAGTTAGAGATGGAGTTGGTCTAAGTTGGAATTCCTAGGCGCGCGATGAAGAGATCCAACACGCTGAACTCCACCCTAATGTCTAATCACCTACTGATGCTGTATTGCCATATTGTGAGGCATCAGCACAGGGGTTGCCATTGCGGAAGCGCAAAGAGATGTCTTGAAGCGCATCGTAGAATCAGTCTTAGAGCTTCCAAGCATGTCCAAGCGCATGTTAGAGCAAGACGTTTCAAGCATAAGTGAATGCCTGCATGGAATGGCACGGCGGCAGCTGACTGGCTAATCGTTTGAAGCCGAATGGTCGGTTTCGTTTCGCTTTGGCATGAGAGACGTGCGACAGACGCTACGTCGGTCAGCACAGCCATGCCATACCATTCCTGCCATCAGCATTCATTTGGCCAAAAGCTGAGTTCGCTGACGCTATCACCGAGGTGCTGCAACGTGCCGTGCTTCTTGCTGCCGCCGGGCCAGCTGCGCATAGCTGCACGGCTTTCATCATGCGGGGGATCACGATACCTGACCATGCTGCACGGCTTGTTTCTGTGTCTTGGGAATGTCCAGGTTGGCTTGAGGCGGAACTGCACATTCCGGGAAAGTGCTGATCCTGGTGGGTGCAGCCATTCCACCTCGGTTGTCAACCTGCGGAGTTGGGACTGCGCGCGCGCACGCTCGTCCCAGCATGTGTCTATCTGACGACCACGGCGAGTACCGGGTGCGGTGGAGCACTTCTTAACAGATGAGAGCTTTCCCGCCCCAAGGGCTTCTTGACCCACAGTGATGCGAAGACTTGCAGGAAGCTCGGGTTAAGTCGGAGGAACTCCGATTGACCAGAAGGAGCATGCATTCGATGGTCGCTGGCATGTCAATCGTGGTGTTTCGAGCTCATTTGTGGCTGCTCTCGCGGTGATGTTCGCGCAAGTTCGATTATGAGCGAGCTCCCAGCGGGCTCCTCTCGATGGTTCTTTTGTGGTGCGCTGTTTCATGGCAAAGCCAGCAGCGTTGCCGCACTTAAAATTAAATCAGCAGCATGCTGACATTTCCGCTACGTGCGCCATTTGCCTGTCCATGCCAGCAAGTGATGTGCAAAGAGGACTTCTACCACTAACAGGATGAAGCATTGCGATTACAGTCACCTGCATGGTCTCGCATTCATCAGACGGAGTATTGACAGCCTGCACCGCCCGAGGTTGCGTACTGCTCACCTCATTGCGCAAGCTGCAACCACAGTCCTCATTGAAAGGCAGCTGCCAAAGATATTAGCTCCCAGTATGCTGGGAGCCCAGTCTGCGCCAGGCATTACTTCCTCTTGTGCTCACCACTGGAGCTGCTGCAAACGGTCGACGGCTCGGGCGGTTCGGGCCGGTACTGAGACTCTCCGTGTGGGTCTGGCGTCTTGGACCAGTGGCGTAAGGTCCATGCCACCGTTCGTTTGCTGCTGCTGCCCAGTGCAGACAGCAGGCCTTCGTCGGGAATGTTCCAGGGTGCAATGTCTGTCTTGCTACGAATGTTGAAGCCTCTCTTCTCGGGCAGATTCTGGACCGACATCTTCTCGCCCTGCCTCGCATGGGCTCTGACATCACTTCGCGGACGAGACATGGTGCGCCCTATGGCTGACTTCTGCGGATGATGTAATGTTGGATGGCTCGTGTGGTCGCTGCTTTCTTCCATTCATGGCAGGTCACTACCTTGGCCGCCTGTGTGGCCTTTCAGCGTTTTGATGCGGCCCGGAGCATTGCTGGTGCTCTGAGTCATGCAGCAGCATTTAAATTTGAGGCATCGTCGTGTAAAGTCTTGCGAAAGGCATTTTTGCATGGTTGTGTGGTTCGAGTGACTATGCGTCATGTGGTGCGAAAGCCCAGGTGCTGAACCAACTATTGCGAAGCGCGACATCTGTGTGTGGGCTGGGAGCCTGGCGGTTCTGGCAGGCCAGACTCGCGTTTCCAATCGGCGTGAGCCGGACAACTGTGGGTCAAGCGAGAATGCGGAGCTTCGAAGACTGCTGGCGGCCAGGTTTTCGTCATCTCAGGGGACAGCTGCTTGAAGCCGGCGCCGCTATTTTTGCCGAGGCGGGGAGCAGTGAGATCCAACGATCGCAGATTGCACTGTGGCCGACGGAGAAGAGAGTCTCCTGAGGCTTGCATAGCGTATGCCGGTTGCCCGGATCTTACATCGCTGAAGCGTGTGGGGATTGAACCCCGGAATGGCGGGCCTCGGACTGTGGGACTGGCAGAGAGAGCTCCTTGGGAGACCGGAGAAGCCCTGCACAAAGAACAACAACGACAACCACAGAGCCCACACCACCACCACAGCACCACTACCACCACCAACAACAACAAGAACAACAGCAACAAAAACAACAACCACAACAACAGGAACACCAAGCCCAACGCCAACGCTATGGCCAGCACCAACCAACAACAACACACCAGCACGAACTCGAACCCAACACCAATGTCAACACCAGCAGCAGCAGCAGCACCACCGCCAAAGGCACAGTCACAGCAGCAGCAACTGCAACCGTAACGACAACGACTTCGACAATCACACCACCACCACCAACAACAACAAGGTAGCACGTGCGTTTGCCGCCGCGGAGGGTGTGTCGTTTTATTTTTGGAGCTTTTTTAGTCAAGGGCCTGAAAATCTCGAGCTTTTGTGTGGTTTTGTTCTTGGTTTTTGGTGTGGTGTTTGCGAAAGTGTCGCAAATGCAGTGCTTATCGTTGTTTTTTGCTAGACTTTTGCGTTGATTTTTGATTTTTTGTATGGAGAGCACAGAAAACGCGAGTTTTTGGTATTGGTGGCATCTCAAAAGTAACGTAACCAAACGGGCAGCAGGGAGCAACATTGTCAGTTCAGTGTCATAGTTATCACCGCAGGTATAAACAAACAACATCAAGCAAAACAACATCAACATCCTCAACATCCCCCCCATCCCCCCTCCCCACCAATGCAGAGAGCAGAAAAAATAAATTGACATGGATTATTCCAGGCTGGCTTGTGCGAAAAGTCGAGGGTCGGCACAGTGCTGCCCGGAAATTTTTGGAAAACACCGCAACAACCGATGCGAAATGCCGCAATCCCGCCGCCCCAACCAATGCACAAAACACAAAACAACATGAGTAACATAACGCAATAATCCGCATTCGCATGGACGTCCTCAGCCCCCCCCTTCACCCCTTCCCCACCAATGCACAAAACAACATCCTTTCCCACCAAGGCACAACACAACAAGAGAAACACAACACGTAATCTGCATTCGCATGGACGTCATCAGACCCCCCCCATCCCTCCCCGTCCCACCCCTGCACGGAGGTCAAATACAAATAGAAATGGAAGTCCAAGCTGGCTTGTGCGAAAAGTCGAGGGTCGGCACAGTGCTGCCCGGAAATTTTAGGAGAACACCGCAACAACCGATGCGAAATGCAGAACGCAGACGAAAACACCGCAAAAAACGATGCGACATGGACAGCTCAATTTTATGTGTACAGTGCAGCCCGGAAATTCAACATGTTTTTTTGAGAAAACACCCGCAAAAACCGATGCCAACCAAAAACCCAAATTCCATTTCGAAGCAACAACGTGCCAAAACTCGAGTTTCAGCACAAGCCAGACCCGCAATCGCTCCACCCCCGCGGCGGCAGACGCACGTGCCCCCAACAACAACAACACCAGCAACAGCAACAACAAGAACATCAAGAAGGGCAAGAACAGCAAGAACAACAATAATAGCAATAACAACAACAACGACACCAACACCAACAGCAACAACAACAACAACAACCTCAACCACAACCACAACCACGACCGCAACCACAAGTACAACAACACCAACACCCACAACACCAACAACACCAACAACACGACCACCACCACTACCACCACCACCACCACCATCACCACCAACAACAACAACACCAGCAGCAGCAGCAGCAGCTGGAGGAGGAGGAGGAGAAGCAGCACCAGCACCAGCACCAGCACCAGCACCAACACCAACACCATCACCAACATGACACGACCACTACCAACAACGACAACAACAACAGCAACAGCATTAGCAGCAACAACAACAACACCACGACCAACAAGAACACACAAGAACAACAGGAACAACAGTACCACCAAGAACGACAAGAACAACAACAACAACAGCAACAGCAACAACAAGGTGCAATCACATACTGGGTCCCCATTGACAACAACAACAACAAGGTGGCACGTGCGTCTGCCGCCGCGCCGTATTGTTGGGATGTTTTTGTTCAAAAGCTTGAAAATCCTGAGTTTTGTGTGGTTTTCGTAAAGAAGACGATGTTTCGGGCTTTGTTTTTTTCCATAGTTTTTTGTCTTGCTTTTTTGTGAGGTGTTTGCGGAACTGTCGCAAATACCATGCTTTTCGTCTTTGTTTTTTGTTGATTTTTAGGGTCAGTTGCGAAGTCTTTGTCTGGAAAGCTTCAAACACTCGAGGTTTTTGCATGGTTGACGTTTCAAAAGTGAAGCAACAAGAAGCGGCAACAAGGGCTTCACAGAGCAACCGGCAGCGTTTGAGAAGTAAGGCGCAACAAAAGAAACAGAAGACACAAGCCGCATTCGCATGGACGTCATCACCCTCCCCCCCCATCCCCCCCCATCCCNCCCCCCACCCCCGCACAGAGCTGAAAGACAAATGCAAGTCTAAGCTGGCATGTGCAAAAAGTCGAGAGTCGGCAAAACCACCGTAACAAACCGATGCGAAATGCGAAGCACACAGGAAAACACCGAAAACCACGATGCGAAATGGAGAGCTCTGCATGTTTTTGTACAGTGCAGCCCGATGGCTGGTGCACTTTTTTGCTACAAAACACCGCAAAAACCGATGCGAAAGCAAAACCAAAGTTCAATTCCGGGTGAGCAAAGTGCCAAAACTCGAGTTTCAGCACATGCCAGCAAAGAAATCGCACCACCCCGTGCGGCGGCAGACGCACACGCTGCCAACAACAACAACAACCCAACCACACAAGCAAGCACCCACAACAGCAAACACAACAGACAAAACCGCCACAGAAATCGCAACCACAACCCCACCAGAACCACCAGCACAACCACCCATCCGAATATTAACAATAATAGCAAATGTCATCAAGAGGATATGATCTGGCAGGGAGCTGCCTTGCAGAAACTGCAGACAGGCTACCGTGCAGGCATGTGAACAGCTACTATCAAAAGGTGCGACTATGTAGGTGCGTCGTCGTCGTTGTCGTCGTCGTCGACCTCGGTTCTGTCATTCCTGCGGCGGAAGCTGCTGCTGCTGCTCGTAGTCGTTGCGTTGCTCTTTGTCTAGTGGTGTTACTCGTACAGACAAGATGTCAGCTTTAACAGCTCGTTTTGCTTTGTTCGCGAGGTCTCGGGGAGTCCGAGGCACGGCAGTTGCTTACCTTCGCCCTTGCAGCAGGCCTGCAAGGCGCGCTGGCAACCCCTTGTCGGGTCAATGTGGGCAATGCAAAAGTTACCGATTTCTGCTACCGCAGCAACACCACTGGTGACCTCATGAGGAGTATGTGTCAAGTACCCGAGATTGGAAGAGCTGACGGATGCGATCCAGGCTTCTGCCTCAGAAGGCTAAGCCAAGCGAGGACCACGCCTTGAGCATTGCGCTGACGGTGTCCAGACAACCGTCGTGTGAGAAGGTGAGGAATCCCAAATCAGCAAGACAGACTAAATCCAGGCAGGAATCCGAATTATTTGCTCGCTTGCATTTACTTGCCATTGGCAATGCCACGTGCCAAAGAGCAGGATGCACGAAGAGGTCTTGCAGAGCCTTCTGATCGCACCGACCTCGAACGCACTGGAAAAGTGGTTACCAGAGTGCAAAGTCGGTACCTCACCATAATGCTCCTGGACTCACAGGTCGTTAGTGGTCCAGCGTCGCCACTCGCCTGCCGGCCTTCGTTGTCAGCAGAGGAGCCGTGCATGTGTGAAGCACGGCTTCATGGATTGGACGTGCTCATTATCTTCCGTGGAAGGTAGGTTGACTTGAATCGGGTGTGCGCAGGCATATTATGTCTCAACGCTGCCCGGAGGAGCCATGCGCGATCTACTCGATAGATATTGCGGTGCACCACCCGCCACGCGCTGCAAAAAGCGCAGCGAGTCGTTTATGATTGCCGGGCCCTAAACCTGCTCAGCCCGGCGCGTCAAAGGGCCTGAGGGTGCTCTGAAGAGCAGCGGTTTTCAGGTTTCTTAGAGCGTGCACCCCACATTGACTGTCCACAGCGGATCAGTTTTTGCCACAAGTCTGCGCAAAAAGCTTGACTGTGATAACGGCAACTCTCGACGGACACGGCTTCGGGCTGGAAGCATTTCTGGAGAAAGCGGGTGGTCCAATGATCCAAGCCGGAAAAGCCGTCAACTACACCGTTTGCGTGTTTCGGAGTCGCTACAGCGGCTGTCATTGAGCACAAGCTTCGTGTCTAGGGCATCTAAGCTTTGACGTTTCATTTCTCGCAGACAGCCAAAGAAAGAAAAGCACTAGTCTCTGTAGCCGAAAACTGTCAAATGCTGTTGACTTGTTGGCTTAGAGCCTGAAGTGGCTCCGAGAATGGCAGAATGATTGTGAGAGCTTCTGCCAGGACAGGCTTGAAGTAAAACCAGCATCGCACAAGAAGGCACGCCACAGAACGGAGCTATTTAATTAGTGATTGCAGATTTTTCTAGGCGTTGCCAGGGCCATGCCCGGCTTTGTGCCCGTCCCTTGCGATGAGCGCTTTGAAGTGGCTGCTGGGAGCTCAATGCAGCTTTGCCAGTCGGCTGGATGGATGCCAGGGCCTGGCATCGAGCGGGACAAAGATTTTTGGTGGAAAAGACTGCGGTGTCCAGTCTTTGCAGTGTTAGTTTTGGCGTGCACGGTGGCTTGGCTAGCTGGTCGAACGGACAAGACTGCCGAGCCAGAAGAGCAGGCTTCTTCTGGTGCGATTCTGCTGGTGGGAGGTGGTTCTTGCCCCCTCGATTGTGGGCAGTCTGTTGCATGCACTGCAGGTGCTTCAAAACCCGTCATTCCACAGAGGGACTGTCCGTTTTTCGCATCTGGTGGGCCCAGTCCCGGTGTCACTTCAGCTGTGATGGATTTGCAAGGCTGTTCTTTTGCACCCATGGATGAGTTTAACACTTCCTGGACAGTGAACGTCTTTCAAGCACCTGGATCGTATTTCTATGAAGTGCAAGTTGGTGTTCCCTTTATTCCGTTCGTTATTGAAGATGGCTTCGTGGATTTTACCACGGCGACAGACTTCAATGTGCTGAATGTGAACAATGCTGTGCCAAACAGTGACGATCCGAAGCTCGAGATTACATCATTGGCTTTTGCCAATGACACGGTCTTGTTCTTTGCGAACAGCACTGATGGTCCACTGTTCTCGTTGCAGTTGTTGGAAGTCCTTCCAGTCACTCCTCTGCGTCGCCTCAATGACGAGAGAAGACTTGCAGAAGACTTTTTTATATGTCCTGGTGGATGCGTGATCTCAAGCCTTTACGTCAATGATGATTTCTGCGACTGCCCGGAAACTTGTCAGGACGAAGATTCCTGGACTTGTGCCACCTGTGGTGCCCCCGCGCCATCGCCTCCGGTGACGCCACAGCCCGAGGTCGAAAGTCAGGCGCAAAGCAGGGCTGTGACAAGCATGCGGCGACATGACAGGTTCACGATCACCACCGGCATGGTATGAATTCGATGTAGTAGTTGTACCACAGTCTTCTATGAGCCGGCCCGTGGGGCTCCAACCAGCGTTGCAAGAATCTTTATTGGCATGCACCACACCCAGTGGCAACAGGAAGACTTCAATCTGTACACCTCCTTTTCACACCACGGTATTTGTCAGAACCCCTGGACCGTGGACCCGTAAAATGGTAAACATCTGTAGAACCACTGCTACGCCCCCCCCCCNCCCCCCCCCCCCCCCCCCTGTAAACGTCCGTGAACTTTCAAGTTCCTGAAAATCATTCGGAGCCCGAGAATTACATTGTTGCAGTTACGAGGTGGGCACGGGGTCTGGGTTTTTCATGGTTTGGGGCTTCCCTCAGAGGGTTTTTGATTGTCTGTTGCCAAGAATGTCTTGATGTAAATACTTCGGCCCCCACAATCCGCACAGTTCATCAGCAAGAACAAGACACCAGGCTTTTCAATGGACATCCTTGAGTTTATTGCTCAATATCAACACATGCTTTCCGGCTTGGGCGCGGATACACAAGGAAGGCTCTGAGCCCTGAAAGCTTGGTATCGGAGCGGAGATCTTCAGCCCGACAGTCCCACCGCCTGCAAGCTCTGAGCCATGACGCACTGTAGACATGTAGAGTCTGTAGAGTTGAATGTGTCAGGCCTTGAAGAAGACGTCCATTGGAGTCGGCGTTGGCATCGGGGTGGGCGGTGGCCTTGCCCTTGGCCTCGGTCTGGGGATCGGGCTTGGGACGGGCGTCGGGACCGGTGGTGGTGTGGGGACGGGCTCCGCGGCCTCAGCTGCAGCGGCAGCGGTTTCGGCTGTTGCTGCCTTCAGCGCAGAGGGCTCGCTGAAGCTCAAAGTGGACAATCCGCAGATACTGGAGACGGAAGCTTTCACCAATGCGATCAAGCGCTCTATTGCTCGAATAGCCGGGAGCTTTTCTTTCTTTCTGCATGGTGCAGTGTGCGTTTTGGGGCTGAAGGCGTGTGGCATCTTAGTTCTAGCATGTTGCTTAGGGTGTTTTGCTTGTTTTGCTTCGTGGCGCAGGAGCTCTGTGGTTCCAGCAATGGTGGAGCTCATCATCGGCTGTGCGGCTGCCAGCCGGAGGCTGGCTTTGGCTTCCCTCTTGCGGCGGCTGGCGGAAACCGTGGACGTGTGCTTCAAGATTGGTGTGGAACAGGAGGACTTAGCAGAGGAGGTCTGCGACACTTTGGCGGGATACAATGCAGCCACTGTTGCTACTGTGATTTCTTCAGAAATCCTCGATTCCGGTATTGATCCAGGGCAAGTCAGCGTGATAGGCTACGAGCCGAACCCGAATCCGCGGGCCAACAACCCGAATGCGCCGAGTGATCCGATCGACACTCCCTTTGTCCCTCGCACGAGCGGAATCAGCTTGAGATAAGCGCTCCAAAGGAGAGGCTTCTCCAACCTCGCGGTGCAAACATTTTTGACTCGAGCTTCCGTGAAGGCTAAAGTCCTTCAGATTCGTTTGCACGGGTGTGAAAAGGGAATGCCCTGCGTTTTTAGCAAATGGGCTTTTGCACGTGCGACCCACTTCAAAGAGAATCATGAGAAGACATCGCTCGCGATTTGCCGTATTCCTCGATGCCGCAGCTGCTCTTGCCCGCACATTTGCGGTAAGACAGGAGCGTCAAGACTGCAGACGTCCAGAAGTCCTGCTCAGCATCCGTTTCATGGGAAAACCGGCCCAGTCATGTTGCTTCATGTCAAGCAAGAGCGACTTCTCGGTTCTTGAGAGCAGACAACGACCCGAGAATTCCAAGGCAGCTACTCGAGTCGCAAGCACGGGTTTCGTGTTCTTTGTTTTCTTAGAGGATGCTCCCCGGCACATGGCTGAAATGGCTTGTGGCCTTCACCGCCTGGCAGTGCGGAGCCCGGCCCGGGCGGCCTCGAGTCGTCACATCACGTACTGCAAAGGTGTCACAATGCAGTATTCCAGGAGTTCGCGAAGGAGGTGTCGGTTGCATCTAAGGGGCTCGGTCGTGGCGAACATGCGAACACATGCGAACACCAACTCGTTGGTTTTGGCTTAGTTTTCGGAGTTCACGTTGTGATCTTCTAGACATTCAGGTAGTGGAGTCAGCATGCCTTCCCGCCCAATATGCGTCTGTCAGTTCAGACACTCGCGCAAGCCATGATCTATTGCTTCAGGATAGCTCATGACAAGTCTGTGAATGTCTCGACATTGGCATACAGAATTCGCCTTTGCTTCTCATGCACCGCGCATCATTGCACTCCTGTCAAGTGGCTGATTACTGTTGCAGACCTCTGTGGAGCCGGAAGAATCGTTGAGGATGCCAAGCCACCGGCTCTTGTGCGGCTTTCGCAGGCAGAGGCTCTCGAGGCCCTCAAGAAAGACAAGGCGATGGCAGGGAGCAAATGGTTCCCTTCTTTGGCCGCCCCATCATTCCCAGGTTCGTGATTTGCACTTGCTTCATTACTTTGGGACCTAGTGGTTTATGGTCTTTGCAGTAGAACCGCAGCAAATGCTGCCATCTCCTTGTGTCGATCTGGCTTGCGAGGCCTTGGCGTCGAAGGTTGAGAATGCGGAAGTGTCACAGCTCATTCGAAATGGCTCTGCTGCCTTGTGACTTTCCTTTGCAGGGCTGTTTGCCTAGTGCCTCTGCAGAGTGTAAAGAGCGCAGTGTAGCCGGAGCCAGGGTGGTGGCAGCTTTGCCGCGAGCTCGTCCTGACCTCGCACGGCCTCCCTGGCTTCGCCAGGGCCCAAAAAGCAGCTTCCGTCCAACGGGTCGGAGCTTCCGTTTCTAGCAGGGGTCGGAGCCCCCTCGCAGGGCATGTTGGGTGGGGGGCGACCGCCGGTCCCCTCCGCACGAAGTAGATTCCGGCACTCCCTGGTGCATTATTTTGTTGCTGATCCCTGAAAGTGTTGCTCCAATAACTCAGGGCAGCCTGGAGAAAGCTGTGCGCCAAGAAGTGACGCAGCTCAAACTGTATTGGGCCCAGTAGCAATCCACCCTCCCCAAAGCTTCTGTTCGATAATCTCTGAGGAATGCAGATGACCTTCTCCTCTCATTGAGCCCGCAAGATGACAGTCGTCAGGGCCGCAGCGAAATCATCCAAAGTTCCCTCATGTTCCATGTAACGTGCAGGCCCAGCCTATTCAGTTTACGTATCTGCGTCCGAGGTATCGGAGTGGTCCGCTGTGCGACCCAGTGGGCACAGAATCCTGGAAGCAGAAGCTGACCTAGTGCATGGCTCCAGGTTGTGACGCGTGACTCTAGGGCTGTTGAATGCCATCAGGCCTTGGGAGTCGTAAGAATGCCAAGGAACAGCTCCGCCATCTTCCTCAGCATCAAGTTTGCCCATCGTTGGTCCTCACCTGGTGCGTTGAAGGCGCCCTATAAAGATGTGCATGCACCTTGCTGGTGTCTTGCACGCTAGTGTGCTGCTTCGCAAACACCGTTTCATGCGAGACTGCGTCAGGTCCAGGACGAAAAGATTGAGGTGTCCCCATGCTGCTTTAACTTCACGGCTTCGGGAGATCACTCGCAGCTCAAGAAGCGCTACGCGCCACGGCCTTGCAGCACTTCCGTGAGAGTGTGCAGCAAAGGCACTCTATGCATGTGTGCAGCAGCGGCATGTGGCGGCTGTGGCGGCTGTCTGGCTGTAACAGCTTGAGGCTGGACTTGGCTTTCTACGGGGAGGTCGGCTGGACGCTCGGGAGTCGTCGTTCCGTTGTGTTTTGCTTGAATCAATTGAGTCTCTCCTTGAGTCTGTCTAGCAATCCAGAGACCTGAGATCCGGACCACTGGTCATGGCAGCTTGCGTCAGCGGGTCGAATGACTACGGAGTGTCTTGGCCATCATTTTGACTACTAGTATCGGCAAGATTTCGATCAGTGCTTGGACCACGATTGAATTGTGCCGGGCAGATAGTTGTTACGACCTGGAGTCTGGAGTTTCAGATTCGGATGTTGCGCCCCTGTTCGTTCCGAACCCCATCCGATGTCTGCAGGAATGAGAGATGCCATCAGCATATGTGGCACATCAATCTCGGTCGTATGTCCGAGAAATCCATCTCGGACTGTGCACTGTGTGCCCGAATAGCAAGCTGCTGCATAGGACACTCGTGACTGAATTGATTCATCCAAAGAGGGCAGAGATAGCAAGGTGGCGGTATTTTTTGCTTATTTTTTTTCCGTTTTTTTCTTATTTTTTTTCGGGCCGCGTCGGTCCCAAGCAAGCAGGCAAGCAAGCAAGCAAGCAACCAAGCAAGCAAGCAAGCAAGCAAGCAAAGAAGTAAGCAAGCAAGCAAGGAAGGAAGCAAGCAAGCGAGCAAGCGAGCAAGCAAGCAAAGAAGTAAGCAAGCATGAAAGGAAGTGAGGAAGGAAGGAAGGAAGCAAGCAAGCAAGCAAGCAAGAAACAAAGAACGCAAGGAAGGAAGGAAGCAAGCAGGCGAGCAAGCGAGCAAGCAAGCAAGCAAGCAAGCACGAAAGGAAGTNGGAAGGAAGGAAGCAAGCAGGCGAGCAAGCGAGCAAGCAAGCAAGCAAGCAAGCACGAAAGGAAGTAAGGAAGGAAGCAAGCAAGCAAAGAAGTAAGCAAGCACAAAAGAAAGCAAAGCCGGAATCAAGGAAGGAAGGAAGCAAGCAAACAAGCTTCTGGGCGCATGCCTGTAGAACAGAAGTGTATCTGTAAACTGTGTTATATATATAAGTATATTTATTCATTTATATGCATATAG